>JAOTRH010095691.1:0-16250 GCA_034768845.1 Heliamphora exappendiculata
TCTATCCCTCATCTTTTAATATTTGCATTGATTATATACTTGCATACCTTGCTTTATTGCAATATTAAAAGATTTTTAAAAAGGTTTTAAATTCCTTATTGCTAGAAAAGACTCAATTCACCCCCCTCTTGGGTTGTCTAGATCTAACATAAACTTCCTCACAAAGGTATCCATTGAGAAAGGCATTCTTGACATCAAGTTAAAAGAGTGGCCAGCGACAGACGGCAGGAACAGAGATGAGGGTACGAACAGTGGTCATGTTATCCACTGAGACAAATATTTCTCATAATCAACGCCATATTCCTGAAAAAAACCCTTGGCAACAAGATAAGCTTTGTAGCACTCCAAGGAGCCATCAAAGTGAGTTTTATCTTTGTAAATCCACTTACATCCAATGAGTTTTTTTCCTAAAGGGAGAGTGACAAAATCCCAAGTAACAATTTTCTGGGAAGCAGATAATTCGTCAAACATTACATTAACCTAATTAGGATCAATACATGTTTCTTTATAAGACTGAAGCTCAAAATAAGTACGAATAGAAGTAAAAAAGGCACGATATGAAGGAGAGAAACAAGTGTTCAAAAAACTAAATCTTACCAATGGGGTATAGGTACATGCAGGATAACGACGATTAGGAGGGGCAGGAGCCTCAAGGGTAGATGGAGCAGGATCAGAGCTAGTGCGGACAGGAGGAGGGGCAACTGGACAACGGGAGTAAACCAACAGGAGAGAGGAATACTGAGAAGGTTAGGAGGGAGGGGGAAGATCAGGGACTTCAATGGTGAAAGTAAACTCCTCATAGGGCACATCGAGGGGAAACTGATCAATATGAGCTAAATCCTCTTTGGAGATAGGAGCATACTTAGGAGGAAGATTAAAGTAGGCGAGACGCTCAAGAAAAACAACATAACGAGAGACAGAGACGTTAAGAAACTGGATCATAACAACGATCGCCTTTTTGGTGGAGGCCATACCCTAAGAAGACACAGAGAGCAGAGCGAGCACTAAGTTTGGTCTAGTCTCGTTTGGGGAAAAAAACAAAACAAATGGAACCAAAGACACGAGAGTAATTAGGAGCATATCTAAAAAGCTTCTCATAAGGGGAGAGATCAAAAAGGATAGGGGAGGGCATACGATTAAGAAGATATACAGACGTAAGAACGACTTGTCCCTAGAAGACAGCAAGGACAAATGAGGATAGAAGAAGGAATCTTGCTGTCTCAAGAATATGTCGATGTTTCCTCTCAGTGTGACCATTTTGGGCCTAAGTATCAAAACAAGAAGACTGATGAATAGTATCAGAGGAAGCCAAAAAATTTGTACATTCACTGAGAAAATATTCCCCACTCAAATCTGAATGATCTTTATAGTAGTACAAAACTGTGTGAACTATAAAGTGAAAATCATGATAAATGCGAAAGAAATCAGACTTGTGAGACACAAGGTACACCCAACAGAACCGACTATAATCATCAATAAAGGATACATAGTAGATGGAGCCACCGTTATTGGCAAGGAGAGAAGGGCCCTAAATATCAGAATGGATAATTGAGAAAGGAGAGGTAGAAATAAACAAACTTTTATTAAAAAGTAAGGCTGACATTTTTTCAAATTTGCAATCACTGCACTTAGAAATATCACTAACAGACACTCTTCCTAAACTACTAGACTAAATTAAAAATTTTAAACGATCACTTTACAAATGACCTAAACGAGAATGCCAAAGATAAAAAGGTAAAAGATGCTGATCTAAAGAAAAAAAAACACATGGCAGTGTTAGACACCAGGGGAATATGTAAGCCTTGTAGGATGTAAAGGTCACTAGCTCTACGCTAGATCCAAATCTACTGCTGTGACTTCTAGTCTTGAACAACACAATCAGTAGAACAAAAAAAGACATCAAAATCAGAATTAGAAAGCTAACTCAGATAGGAGACTGACAAACAGCTGGGGTATATAAAAAACATTAAAAATTGACAAACTGGATGAAGTAGAAGGAAGAACCAAGCCAATGGAAACAACATGCATAAGAGAGCCATCAACAGTGCAAACAGTGACAAGAGATGAAGGGGAAACACAATTGCTAAGATAAGGTAAATTGGACATTATACGGTGGGAAGAACTAGAATCAAATATCCAAGTCAAGGGAAAAATACTTGAAAGGTAAGAATCATGAGAACCTGAGCGAGAGGTAGTCATAGAAGCATGTGACTGATTCGCGGAAGAGGTAAGCATGGCCTGAAATTGACGAGACTGATCAAACATAACTTAGGATGGAGGGGAAATAGATCCTGTGGATGCACGTGTGGCAAGAGCAACAGGAGGGCAATAAACTAGAGTTGAGGTACATGAAGAATTAGGAGAGGAAGAATGGCTCTTCTGTGCTAACCTGGGGCATGCAAATTTTCAATGACCCATCTAATGACAGAAGCTGCACTCATCTATGGCAACACGGGATTTTGGTTGACACATGACTTGCAACAGATGAGAAGTATGCAGTAGTGGAGGGCAAAAATGAACACCGCTTGAGGAAGACGGAGCGGTGAAGACTGATTGAGAGGGAATGGTCATCTGAGAGACTTTCAACCACGTCTCTTCTACTATGAGCTTGCGAACAACCCCATCAACGAAGGGTAATGGAGAACGATGAAGAATGGCACCACGAAGTGCCTCAAACTGATCCCAAAGGGCCATAAGAAACTGTACTAGCCTCAGCTCTTCCCGATACTGAATATAACTATCGAGGAGCTGCAAATCGGAGGGTTCCATAAGAGCCAATTGATCCTAATAGGTTGTCATCTCATTGTAGAATTCCTAGACAGATTTGTTATTCTGCTTGGTACTTGAAATAGTCATCTCTAATTCATGGCATTTGGCAAAATTAGAGGTAAGATACATATTTTGGAGATATTCCCATTCTTGTTTGGCGGTTGTATATTTGGAGAAGTTCATGCTAATACTTGGATCCACAAAATAATAAAACCAAGTAAGGATTTTCGCATTCTCCATCTCCCAACTGGCAATAGATGAATCATATCCCTCAACCTTAGAGTTGGTAGGTCGGACAATAGAGTCGGTTACATATCCCCATCAGCCTTTTCCAAGAAGAAAATTTTTCATAACATTTAACTGATATGAGCAGTTGGATCCATTCAATCGAATGCTAATACCTTGCAATTGTTAATCTATATATTAATATATTTTGTAGTTATTGTAGTCCTTTTTAACTTAATAACTATGTGCGTATGCCTCTCTATGAGGGTACACACCAGTATTTGTTCTTTCATATTATAACATGGTATCAAAGCCATAGAACCCTAACAGTCAGTACCAAACCCTAACCCTAACTTTCAGCCATCAGCGCCAGCACTCCAGCCCCGTCCAGCCACAAATCCTAGCCTTCGCAACCACCGGCAGGTCCTTCGCCACTAGCCATAAACCCTAGCCGCCAGCCACCGCCGACCCTTCCAAGCCCCTCGCCAACCTCTGTCGGACCTCCACCTACACTCACCGACCACCTTTGGCCCTTTACTGACCCTCGTTGACCCTTTATTGAGCCTCCTTCGACCACAGCCACCCTTTGCGACCACCACAATCGCCGGAACAGGCTTTAAACCTCCTCGCCGACCACTACCAGCCTCCACAACCTCTCACCGACCCTCGTCGAACCTCTGATAATCCCTTCTAAAGGGTTTTTCTCTCTCTTTTCCTCATTGCGTCTGTTCAATCTGTACAATGGGCTGTGGTTTGCTAGTTTGATGATGCAGTGAGGGTTCCGCACAGTTCTCTGTCATTCTTCTCTGTGACTGTTCCTTGTGCTCCGTGGTATTTTTTTTTCTCCTTGTTGGTAGATAGGGATGTCAGAGGATTCGGTGACCTATGAATCCTAAGTTAAAGCTGGATGATAGCGTACCACATAGGTTGTCTCATCATCCACACGGTTAGTTGATCGGTGACTCGATGGCTCCCATAGGTATGCTCTATGGAAGAAGAGCGCCCTTAAGTCTCTTCAGGGCATGGAGCTTGATTCTCATCTATTTGATGATCCTCCATCAGCCACATTAGTGGCCTTCCAGACTTGGACCCGAGATGATGCTCGAATATTTAATCAGCTGTTGAACTCAATGGATCCGTTTGTTCAGGCTTTTGTGGCGATCACTAACACTGTGCAAGAAATCTGGTCATCGTTAGAATCGATTTATTCATCCACGAATGATCTTTCTCGCCTTTACGTTATTATGAGAGGTTTCTTTCAGTCCCAGCAATCCGAAAAGCCCCTTTAGGATCAATTTATGCAGTTCAAAGTTGAAGCTGACGAGTTTGATTGCCTCCTACCATTTATGAATCAACTATCTCAATTCTGGGAGGAAAGGCAGCAGCTCTTGGTGGTATGTTTTCTAGCTAGTCTAGACCTCGAGTTTGACTCAGCACACTCTCAGATTCTGGCTAGGACGAACATTCCTACTCTCTTCGAGATATTCCGTCGTGTGAGTCGGGCGACTCGTTGGGATGAGTCTCGTGGTTCATCTTCTATGGAGAATTTTGACAAGTCTGTTTTGGCGGGGTTTCATGGTGGCCACAATAGTCGAGGCTGCAGTCGAGGTAGCGTCAAGTTTGGTCATAGAGGAGGTCATGATGGTGATCGTGAGACCTGTACGTGTCACTATTGTGGGATTCGGGGGCACATTCGGAGTGAGTGTTATAAGCTTTATGGGAAGCCCCCACTGGTGGCTAATGCCACAGCTGATCTCAGCCAGCGGGACCATGACCAGATGAGCCCTTAGGGGGCATCCAACTTGTCCAGATGAGTTATTGAGATGACTGCCACAGAGTATGACCAGTATATGTATAGTTAGTTTGGCCAAAGTAGGAGTTCCTCTGAGATACCAACGGCTACGTTTATCGATAACCTTACTGCATGTGTTGCCACTCTACACGCCTGGGTCATTGATTCTGGAGCTTCTGCTCACATGACTGGATCATCAAGTATTCTATCCAATTATAAGCTGACTCCTGGTCATGTTGGTGTTTTGGTTGCCAATGGATCCTTCTTAGCTGTTGAGGGTTGTGCTGTTGTGATACCAAATTATGCTCTTCTTGTACACGATGTCTTGCACACTCCTGATAATCCTTTTAATCTGCTATCTATTAGTTAGATTACTACTAATTTGGGTTTCTCAGTGACGTTCTTCCCTGATTACTGTATTTTTCATGATCTTACGACGAAGAGGACTATCAGTAGAGGACGAGTCTCGAAGGGGTTGTACCTGCTGGATGCTGCTCCTACTAAGGCCTACTCTGCCCTGCATGCTTTCGTTCTTGATGTTCATTGTCGTATTGGGCATCCTGGTTTGTTGAGTCTTAAAATTGTTTATCCTAGTTTATGTTCTATGTTTGCCATCGAGTGTGAGTCGTGCCGTTTTGCCAAGCATCTGCGTGTGCCTTTTCAGTCTCAAGTCAATAAAAGAGCTTCTGCTCCATTTCAGTTAGTTCATTCTGATGTCTGGGGACATAGTTCGGTCACCTCTTCATTTGGTTTTCGTTATTATGTGAGCTTTGTCGATGATTACTCTCGTGCCACGTTTATCTATTTATTGAAGCATAAATATGAGGTATTACCTATGTTTACTTCTTTCAGTATGATTGTGAAAACCCAGTTTGGTACATGTGTTCGGGTATTATGGAGTGATAATGAGGGGGAGTATATGTCTACTACTATGAGGGAATTTATGGTGGGACATGGTATTTCTCATCAAATGTCTTGCCCCGATTCCCCCGAATAGAATGGGGTGGCAGAGAGGAAAAATAAACATTTTGGAGACGGCACGTGCTTTTCTATTTCATATGCATGTTCCCCACCATTTTTTGAATGAGGCTGTTCTTATAGCTTGTTATCTTATCAACAGCCTATCGTCTACTATGCTGGGTGGTGCTTCCCCGATGTCTGTTCTAGCGCCTACTTCGCCTATGCACTCATTGTTCCTTAAAATCTTTGGTTGTATCTGTGTCTGCTTTGTACGTGACACCCGATCACAGGTGACTAAACTTGATGCCCGTGCCCTAAAATGTGTTTTCCTTGGCTACCCCCAACACTAGAAGGGGTATCAGTGTTATTGTCCTGCGTTGCATTATTTTATTGTGTCTCGGGATGTTACCTTCCTTGATTTTACTCTGTTATATTCTGCTTGTCCTCCTGTTTCTTCTTCTGGTAGTGAATCTCGTCCATCTCCTCTGTCCGACGACCTTCTTATCTATCGGGTCTCCACTGATGCTCCTGTAGCCTCTCCTTCACCGCTTCCTTCACCGCCTCCTATAGCTCAACCCTCGAGTGATCCACCTCCTGCTGGGCCAGTTCTCTTGTCAGTTGATCCACCGGTACGTAAGCCTTATATTGCTACTCGTTGTCCCTATCGCACCTGTCAGGATCACCCCCATTATGTTAAGTCCTATAAGGGCTTGTTTGCATCTTTACGTACTTTTATTTCTACAGTTGATACTACTGATGTACCTCGTAGTGTTTTAGAGACTCTCTCCCATCCCGGTTGGCATAGTGCTATGTTGAAAGAAATGGCTACACTTGATAATAATGCCACTTGGGACCTTGTTCCTCTACCATCCGGGAAGCAAGTGGTAGGCTACAAATGGGTCTGTATAGTGAAGGTGAATCCTGATGGTTCATTGGCTCGCTTAAAGGCGCGCCTTGTTGCAAGGGTTATGCCCAAACCAATGGCGTTGACTATTTTGAGACCTCTCCAGTCTCTGAGATGACTTTTATCCACCTTTTCCTTTCTCTTGCTGCGACTTGAAACTGGCTGTCGCATCAATTGAATGTCAAGAATGTCTTTCTCCATAGTGATCTCCAGGAGGAAGGGTATACGAAGCAACCTCCCAGTTTTGTTGCTCAGGGGGGGTCTGTTATGGTGTGGCACCTTCGCCATTCTTTATATGGCTTGAAACAATCTCCCTGGACCTGGTTTGGGCAGTTTAGCACGGTGGTGCAACAGTTTGGTCTATGACAGTCAGGGAAAGATCATACAGTGTTCTTTCGTCGGGCTGCTTCAAGATGTATTCTTGTTGTTGTCTATGTTGATGATATTGTCATCACTAGTAGTGACAGCATTGGGATTAGTGAACTGAAGGCCTTTCTATAGACCCAGTTCCAAACTAAAGATCTTGGGCATCTGGGGTATTTTTTAGAGATTGAGGTAACCAGAGGAAAGCATGGGATCTTTGTTTCTCAAAGAAAATATGTGGTTGATATTTTACGGGATGCAGGCCTTCTAAATGCAAAGAGTGTAGATTCCCTGATGGATTCAAGTGTAAAACTTCTTCTAAGTAACGGTGATGTGTTTTCTCACCCTGACAGGTATCGTCGAATGGTGGGTAAACTAAATTATTTGACCACCATGACCAGTCCTGATATTGTCTATCCTGTCAGTGTAGTGAGTCAATTCATGTCTGATCCTCGAGTCCCACATTGGAATGCAGTGGTTCGTATTCTATGGTATCTTCATTCCAATCTTGGGAAGTGCCTACAGTTCTGTGACCGTGGTCACTTTCGTATCGAGGGCTATTCTAATGCGGATTGGGCAGGTTATCCTATTGATAGGAGGTCCACCTCAGGGTTCTCTATTTTTGTTGGTGGGAACCTGGTATCGCGGAAAAGTAAGAAGCAGAATGGGGTCTCGAGGTTCAGTGCTGAGGCAGAGTACAGATCTGTGGCGTTGGTCACGTTTGAGATTATGTAGATTCGACAGCTTCTCACCGAGTTCGATGAACAGCCTTTGGGTCCTACCAAGTTATTGTGTAATAATAAGTTTGCTATCTATATGGCTACCAATCTAGTCTTTTATGAGAAGATGAAGTTTGGGCCATATGAGACCATGGGTCTATCATGAGATTGCTAATAAACCTACAAAGATGGGTCAGAGGGAGAAGATGGTGCCATAGGGAGAGGTAGATGAAATGTAGGAGAAGAGAGAGACTCCTCCTCATGATAACAAATGAGATTAGAAGAAAGTTGGTTACCAGAGAAAGCGAAGAAGAGAGTGGACTCAAAGGTCACATCAGCACTCACAAAGTATCATCGAGACTCTAGATGACAACACCGATATCCTTTTTGAGTACAAGAGCATCTAAGAAAGACACACTTACGTGCTCGAAGGGGATAACTTATCATTACCTAGATCAAGAACATGCACAAAGATAGTACAACCGAAGAACACAAAGAGTGAGGGAGAAAGATGGAGAGTTAAGATATAACAATGCAAAGGGAAACTGGTGATCAAGAACAACGGAAGGAATGCGATTAATCAGATAGCATGCAGTAAGAACAACATCACTTAAAAAGTGTTTTAAAACGTGTGCATGAAACAATAAGGTATGCATAACATTTAACAGATGACGATGCTTGTGTTTAGCAACGTTATTTTGTTGTGCCGTGTGAGCACAAGTCGTCTAATGAATAATACCACGATAGACACAAAATGAAACAACAGTAGACTGCATATATTCTAACACATTATCAGATCGAATAACTTTGATGCGCTTTCCAAATTGAGTAAAAATTTTATTATGGAATGTAGAGAGAGCATGAGACAATTCAGATAAGTGTTTCAACAAAAAGAGCCAAGTCATACGAGAGCAGTCATCAACAAAGATAACAAAATAAAAATATTCACTAATACTTGGAGTTCGAGAAGGACCCCAGGTGTCCGTATGGACCACATCGAATGACTCAGACTAACGATGATGGCTACAGCTGAGAAAGAAACTACGGTGATATTTTTCTAATTGACATGCTTTACACTTGAAACTAGATACACCCCAACTTAAGCTTAGCCACCGAAGGATAGCCTAAGCGAAAGTGTCACTGGAGAGGTGAAATGATAGCATTTAAGGCTGATGAAGTATGAGAAGGAGAACAAGAATCAATGTCAAGATAATAGAACCCGCTCTTCTTATACGCCGAAGCAATCTTCTTGGTCTTGAGATCTTGAAAGGCACATGAAGTCGGAGAAAAAGTTACGGAGCAACGTAAAGATTTAGTGATTTGACTAACCGACAAGAAGTTAAATGGAAAATCAAGAATATAAAGACTAGAAGGTAAGGCAAAAGAAAGAGAAAGATGAAGGATACCTTGCCCATAAACAAGTCGAAGCGAGCCATCAGCTAAGATTGCATGATGTTTAATAGAACTCAAATGGGATAAATGAGACGGATTACCAGACATATGATAACTAGCGCCTAAATTGATGATCCAAGATTGAGAGGTAAGAGCCGCACATGCAATATAACCTGAATTAGCTAAAGTAGTAGTAGAAGAGGGAGGCAGAACATCACACAAGGTCCGAATAATGTTGCTAAGCTAAGAATGGAGAGCATTATGAGAACCAGAAGAAACCTTTGCTTCAGCCATATTAAATCAAGTCAGACGAAAGGAAGCAAAATCCAAATACAACTAAAGAAGACCTAATGATGAAACTAGATTTGATCAGAATAACTTAATAGAGCAAAATCGAACCACAAAAGAGATAATGCTGAAAACCAGTACAATTAGGTCTGTAATGACCTAACACATCTCGACAAGGCATCATCCTTAATATTAATAGGTGTTGCTTTAGTCATATCAAATTACTCCAAAGTAATACCAAACAATGACCAATAACCAAATATGATATAGATCGGATCAATAACCCAAAGAACAAAACTTGAACCAAGAACACAGTATAAGCAAAAATTCCAGAACCCAAAGAAGAGCAAGAAACCCAAGGCGTCGACCAAACGTAGAAGATCTAATGCGACCAAATCAAGAATCAACTCGTTTTGATGCAACAACAACTCCGACCACCCTAGGTGCCAACCAAACCAGGAAAAAAAAGGAGATCTGATGGCAAAAGACAACAACAGCTAGCCAAGAAAAGTAGGCACCGACCTCTCTAAAGCTCAAAACATCTCAAATAGAGCTCGAATCATCCAATTGATACCCAAGGCGACTTCTAGAAGTGATTTCGACACCCATATGGCTTATCTCAACAATTGAAAAGCAGATATGAGGCTCCAACAATCAAATCGCAAACCCTAACTGCTACAGCAAATCACAACAAACCAAAAAAGAAGCAAGGAATTAATTGTTGCAAACTATATCTGCGAAGTTTGTCCAAAACAAGAAGCTTCAAAACACCATTAGTCGACATTGATAGGAGCCCAAACAAGTGTGTCAGACCCATAATCAGAGCAAAAAACTAATCATAACTCGTCAAAACCCTAGCCGCGAACTGTCCCGACTTGGAATTAAACAAAAAAACACCCAAAAAAGTTATAAATTCTTATAGAACCTTGTATACATTTAATCACCCACGGAATGAGAAGAAGCCATCAATCGATATTGAAACAACTGCAAATGTGATTTGCGAAGAAAACCCTAAGCGGCGCTGAAAATTCCAAAATAATTTGAAAAAAACATCAAACAATCGGGGAACAAGAAGGAAAAAATCGTAGAAGTATGGATTGGGACTAGTCAATCATCTGGGAAGACTTTTTTTTTTTTTTTTACAATCATGAATTTAGAAAAGCAAAAAAGGTAAAAGACTGAGGAAGAATTTAGAGTTGGATCGAGATACCATAATACTAAGTTGAATAGTAAAGTAGCGATTTAAGATTAAAGAAAAAGACAAAAAAAAAAAGATAGACTAAAAAAATATTATTAGAAGAATAATGAAGCTTAACATCGACCTCTACACCATACTAAAAGCAACATTACACACAATTATCAAAATACCTTTACTCGACATAAACACAAAAATATCATATGGATAAAAATAAAGTAACTCTCAAAACAATCCAAATCGAACATGCAAAGCTTGGAAAAGAGATGTCAACCAAAGACTTTGTAAGGATATCATCACACTAATCCGTGGAGCAAACATAAGGAGCTATCAAGCATAGATTCTCCAAAAAAAAGCATGTGCCCTTACTGAGCACATAATGGGTACTTTTACTTTAGATTACACTTTTGCATACGTACTAAGTACACAAATCATGTACCCAAATTTTTTCTTAATTTTTTTCCTACCCTAGAGATACCAAGCATATACCTAAACCGCACTATGCGTGGAATGGTGCTTACTTACAAAGATAAAGTTTGCTTCATAAGATCTTTTCCTATGCTTAGCATCATTTTAAACTTGCTTTGGTTTGTAAATTCTTTAACGTAACGATATTTATTTCTAATTTGTATCTTAATTTTAGCAATAAAATGTGATTTGTAGGTTAGATCCTTAATCGATTAAACCAATAAATAGTTTATGCATTTGGTTTTTTAATTGTTCAAAAAAGTGCATTGTACCAAATTTTAAAAATATATATTTCTTAGGAGCAAACCCAACTGTACCCATACTTTATATATTTTTATTTTTTCATATTGACATACTCGTATTGCACCACTACTCATACCCATAATCATATACGTGCTTCACAGATAAGCAATAACAATCTCTTTGCACATCCCCAATATATTTAGCGTATTGAATATGCTAATGAAAATTAGATTGTTAGCAATAAGCATAGAAGCTTGATTATTATAATATGTGATCATAACATATGTTCATAGTTGCATGAACTGCAATACAAAGAACCAAAAGGGAATGAATCATAACGTTTCAAAACCAATATAAGCCATGGGACGATACTCAATTACGAAATTGTGCTTTTTAAGATACCAAGTAACCAGATTGCCTCAAACAAAGGTGTAATAGCCAAAGTCAACTATTAACCCAAATAACATCACTAAGATCGATCCAAGGCAAGAAAGAGGAAGACTTGTATCCTAACTCTCATCCAACAACACCATTCAAATGATGCAAAATACCATAACATCAATTCACCAAGGGCAATGCAAAAATAAATGATCTAAGGTTTTATCATTCCTGCAATACACAACACACCATTGGAGATGAACATTGTAATTAGGTCTCTTTCTTTGAAATATGTCACTAGTTAATGATATTACTTAGAGCCAAAGCACACATAAAAAACATATTGCATGTACCACAATGCTCGTCTCCCTTGATTTGATTTCTCCGAGCTTTTGGCCTCTTCTTACTGACAGCTTTGCTGCTTGTATCATAAGACAGTTGCAATACATTAACGTCCCCATGATATGTACTTTAAGATGTTAAAATGGTTAAGCACCCTTCTATCACAAGGCACTCAAGGTACTCAAGGGTGGTTCAGCCAAGCAACCTTAACGATCCAAATTCTAGCTTCCAATCCACTTATCCTCCTAGTGATCTCGAATGGATCCTTAGGTTTTACTCCCAACATGGGATTAACGTGTTTTGATGCCCTGATACCCTTGGCTCCACTTATTCTCCTAGTGATCTTAAATGGATCCTTAGGTCTTGCTCCAAACCTGGGATTAATGTGTCTTGATGCCATGATACCCTTGGCTGGGTGATTACTTAGCGCACTAGAGTGAAACTACTGGTACAGACGCCGGTCATGTGTTGTCTACCGACACCTACTCATGAAAGACTGTGAACTTTCACTCAGATGGAAAGTCTGATTTCAGCCATTTTGTTTAGGAGGAAAGAAAATGATGGCAAGAGAAGAGAACTGAGGAAAAACGAAAGAAATGATCTAAAGACATGGATTGAGGTAAGATCCCTATAACCTCATTCTTGCATTTAATATGAAAAAAAGCATCTAAAACATGTTATGGATGCATAAGTTAGGAAGAGCCAATATATGTGAATATACCAAGACTAAAAAATTTAGCTTGTGGCTATTTTGTAATATTTTCTTGTGATTCATACATAGGTTAGAGCTCTATTGTCTAGTTAACGGCCCAAAAAATGAATTTTCTATTCCCGAGGAGTTATGGTCAAAATAATGCCAGTGAGTTTCAGTGTGTTGAAAAATGCTAAACCACAAAACAAGGACAGCTTTTGTTTAAAACTAAATTTAGTGGTCAAATTTTAACTGAATTGATTTATAAACCTTGAAAGAAGCCTCATTTGACTTTTAGATTCGATTACTTGAAGTTCAAAGTTTAAGATTTAGGGTTTAAGGAGAAAAAAAAAGAGAGAAAAAATAAGAAAAAATTAAATTTATGATTTTCTAATCTGTTCCATTCACTTCTAAGTATTTATATTAAATAATAAAATATGTAAATTATAAGAAGACACTTGAGACATAAACTACAAAAGTAAAAATAATAAAATAACAATAAAATAACTATTCTAACTGTGACATTTGACCTTTAAAAAAATAATAATAATAATAACAATAATAATCATAATAATAATAAATTATTAAAAGTAATTAATTTATTATAATCCCCTAAATAAAATTTTTAACAAAACCTTAGAATTAATTTTAAGATCTAAGGTAAAAAATGTACATATAATAAAATTTTAAATAATCAATAGTAGAAATAAAAATGTATTGTATAGTTAAAAAAAATTTCTGCAAATTTTAACTTCATGATAAATCATAAAATAACATTAAAAGACTATATTAAATTTTTGAGAATTTTCTTAACTTAAATTTTTACAGTTATTAAAAATATTAGTAATTGTTATACCGCAATAAGAAAAAATATTAAATAGATAAAAAATTCTAGTGATAATTTTAACTATACGATAATTTATAAAAATACATTAAAAATTTATACCTAAATTTTCAAAATTTAAAATTTTACATCAAAATTTTTATAAAGTATCTTTTTGTCAGTTAAATGTACTACATGCGTAATAAGCTGTAAACAGCTGTGGATCAGTTCCTCCCAACGCTTATATATATGCTTAGTAATGTTCCTTTATTGCTCACACAAAATTTGATAAAGAAAAAAATATCCTTCATCTGTTACACATATATATATATGTATATATATATATAACATTTCAAATTGAAACTCTCAGCTTCTTCATCTCCAAGAACGGAAACTAATGCACAGTTTCCCCCCACGCCGCAGTGACCAACAGCCGCCACCAACCCCTCACCGTCGGCGCCACCTCCGGCCTCCAACCGCCGCCACCGACCACCCACCGCCGTCAAGACCGCCTGTCTCTATTTTGCTCTCCGTCTCTCTCTCTGCTCTCTCCTCTGCTATCTCCCTCTCCCTCCGTTTCTCTCTCTCTGTCATCTCTCTCTCCGTCTCTCTCCGAGCTCTCTGCTCTCCATAATGTATATATGTTGATGTGTGAGACTGTGTGTGTGCGTGTTATTAGCATGTGTGTACGTTTTTTTTTTATTTGAGGCCCTGTGTGTGTGTTTGATGTTTGGCTTCTTTGCATGTTTTTGTGAAAAAAAAAGAAAAATTGGTTATTTGATTTATTTATTATTTTGATTAAAAAGCTAAAAATTAATTAGTATCAAAGTATTTTATAGAAACAATAAATTTTAGAGATTTAAAATAGTAAGTTTTATTCTTAAAACTATGCGAAATAAATTAAAGATTTTCTTACATTAACAATTTTGAGGCTAACTTTTAAATTAAACTAAAAATTTTTATAAGGAAAAATAAGTGTATGAGTGTTTTAAAAGAGCACTGTGTTTGAAAATGATTTGATTTTTTTTAAAGTAATTAAGTGTAACATAAAAAAAACATATTGACAAAGGGCATACTATAGATCTTACAAACCCAAAACCCATACATAAAACACCCAAATAATCGAAAATAACAAGACCCAAACAACTGGTTGGAACATGGGCATAAACAAAATAAACGAAGATATGAATGCCTAAACCATAACCCTGAATGAGTAATGGGCTAGAAAACCATACAATTGGGAACAAGATTTAGAGACCTATACAAAAGAACCAATAAACAGCAGCAATGATCCCACGGCCAATAACAAGATAGCCCACACAGCAAAGAAGACCACGCAAAATCCAGCCCTGCACAAACCGCAGCAACCTGCAGCCACCTTTTAGACATTGGATTCAAACTCAAAAAGAACCAAGACCATCTAAAAAAGAAACAAAGCCCAGGGCCCTTCAAACTGCAGCAACATGCCCCTCCAAAATCGAGACAGGCGACAGTCCTGAAACCAAAACCCACCTACACACACACCCAATAACCTGTATCGCACAGAGCAACCAACCGGATTACAACAACCCAAAACTAGCTATAGAAAATCACAAAAGCCACCAACCAAAACCAAGACCGCCATTCAAAACAAGCAAAACCTGTACTGCCAAACTTGAGGAAGCTCAGTCGAGAACAACTGGAAGAACAAGCCAGCAGAAGCCAAAATCGTCTCCACACAAACAGGAGCATTGCACACACACCCACAGCCCCTACACAAGCCGTAGGGGAGAGCTATATACTAAATACAGAACAATTAAGCAAAGATACCTATACATAAGTGAAACCAAAACTAGACAAGTAGACCAACTCCAATATAAAGGGAGCTAGACTTAAGCAAGATAAAAAAAAAAACCAAAAAACAAAATAATCAAACAAAATTCTACGAGCATCCCTCATAGCTAGGAAAATCCGTTGAATGGCTGAACAAATCTAAATAAAACAACCTCCCAAACGAGACACAAAAGCTACTAGAACCAGAGCAGGCGAATTAACCCATAACAGCCCAAGGAACAGTAGAAAGCCCACATATCCTAAACAAGAGCATCACCATCGAGGTTTCTTCTTATAGGGATGAGCCACCACTCGGGATCTGTGAACACAGAGAAAATAATTCAATAGACAATCTTACACCCTCCTCATAAAGTGTATCACTCAACTCTCCAAAGAAAAGGTAGAAGCAAATATAACGCTAGTTTCCAAGGAGAGCCGCTGCACCAAAAACAAACACAATTTATATGGGTGAGAAACCTCACATCACTCACTCAATATAGTATGTAACTACCACTCAAAAAAGGAAAAAAAAGAAGCAAGCCTCACAACTCCTAGAGTTTCCAAGCTAACCTGCACAAGGAACAACGGCAGGGAACACTCAGAACTATGTATCCCTCAACACTCCAAAAAACCATCCCAAACCTCTCACATAAAGCTGGCCCTTCGCTGCAAAGAAAAGGAATAGTTCAACAATTAGTACCAAAGATATCAGGTGAAACACCCCAATCCTCCTGGATAGCCCTATTGGTCGTCGAGTTGGGAACACGACGTCTAGTAGAGATCCTACCTCTAATTAAATCACAAATCTCCTTAAACACCGCCTCACAACTATGCTTATGCCCTTGGAATTTACAGAGATTATGCTCTTTCCAAATACAGTAGACTG
>JAOTRH010095712.1:0-16249 GCA_034768845.1 Heliamphora exappendiculata
TGTACATTATCTGAACACAATTAATCAATCACTTCGGGATTAAGAGTTCGTGCAATACATGATAATACGGGATGTGGTTCAAATCATATAGTCAACATAGAATCGATCATCCCTTTGATCCCGCTCAATACACTCAAAGTGTACTAACACATCGAGGTCGAACATCAAACCGAGTCATATATTGTATAATCTGTAAGAACCTTTGATCTGGTCTTCCATGCAGCACGCACCGAGTCAAATACTGGATAGAATATACGGACTATACATTCATACATCACAAATATAAAGATAAAATCATAAATGCAAAATTATCTCAAATGTTTCTTATTAACATATCAGGGATCCAGAATAAAATGCATAAAAAGTATGACTTTTTGATATACATTCCCAACAGCATCAACATGCAGTATTAAAAGTTTTGAATAACGCAAATGTCTCGATAAACGCGACCTCAGAGGGGAAGAACCACAATAAACCACTGCATATAACTGTAAAGTGCTAGGAAAATGGGTATTGGTTACCCTCATCGACAACGGATCATCTTTAAATGTTTGCTCGTTTAAGACTACTGTCTGTCTGAGGATGAAATTGAAACATTTCATGCCAAGTAACCAGGGAGTTAAGGCATACGACAACACGAGGCAGGACGTGCTCAGTTTGGTGTCCTTTATAGTATCAGTTGGACCACTGAAAACATCAGTTGAATTCCATGTCTTGGATGTGCCGGCGTCCTTCAATTTATTGTTGGGACGGCCTTGGCTACATGATCCAGACGTCTAGGCAGTACCCTCCACCTACATCAAAAGCTAAAACTGAATAAAGACGGGGTGGTAGTCACCATCCATGGAGAAGACAACATCAGCCCCCAAAGGAACATGGGGTAGAGGATGTGCTTCTAAGCAGATTCCAGTATGACGAGGCGCTGACAGTACAAATGTTGTTAAAAGAAGAGGAAAGCTATATCAACCCCTATGCGGTGACGATGATGCGGCACATGTCCTATTTCTTGGGCATGGGGCTGAGACGTAAGTAATAAGGAATTCCAAAACCCATTCAGGCATCGCCAACTTCGCAATGCTTCGGTCTGGAGTACAAGCTAACGAAGGAAGATTTGGAATGGCCCAATGGAGAACGAAAGGGGTAAAAGGCTAAGTATTCAGGAACTCTAACTGGATGCTTTGTTAAAGAAGGGGAAGATTTTCCTTAATGTGGCTTTCTAGAACCATGGTTTGATGAAGAGACCAACCAGAGGCTACCAGGACTGAAAATATTCTTCATTCATAAATTGTTTGATTCAGAAGAGGAGGAAATCACATAAAAGAAGGAAGAAAGAAAGGCTCGAAGGGATAAAGACTGGGCTGATCAACTAAATGGCACCAACATGGAGGCATTGTTTAGCGAGATGGGTATAACAAATTAAGATTGCCTAATGAAGGGATGTGGCGTGTCAGCTGACTATACTAGGTTGATTGTGGGTGTGGTTGCAAAAGAAGTCAAAAATTAGACCCTAGAGTCCCTTTCTTCATACAATGCTTGTTGTGAGTCTGGATCTATCACGCGTGAGTTTGTGTCTCCCTTTAATAAGCTGGATGAGTCGGATGGTGAATCTATCTGTGCATCATCTTTCGCTGCTTTTGATCTTATAATTCAGTTTCTCAATATCAATGAAATGAACAAGATTTCTGGTTACTCTGCTTTGCTTGATTTATTTCATTCACTTTCTGACGATTTTAAATTCGCGGGAATGTCCCTAAAGAAATAAAAATTTTAATAAAAAAAGAAGAAGCAATGCGCGCTCAATCTATAACTGAAGAAACTTTGTTAATTAATCTGGGTAATGAAACTATTCCACAAATTATGCAAATCAGGTCTTCATTATCTTTAGTTGAACGTGAGTAATTAATAATCTTATTAAAAGAATTCAAAGATGTCTTTGCATGGTCTTACGAGAATATACCAGGTACTGATCCCGATATTGTCCAACACCATATCCCTTTGTATCCCGAGGCTAAACCAGTCAAACAGAAATTGAGACGGATACGGCCAAAATTGGCTCTAAAGATCAAAGTAAAAATCACCAAGTAGGTCAACGCTGGATTCCTTATGATAACTGAGTACCCAAAATGAGCGACCAACAATGTTCTGGTTCTAAAGAAAGATGAACGCATCCGAGTCTGCATAGATTTCTAGGATCTCAACAAGGGCAGCCCGAAGGATGATTTCCCGTTGCCGCATATTGACATTTTGGTATACAGCACAATAAGACATGCTCTATTATCATTCATGGATGATTTTTCAGGGTATAATCAGATCCTAATGGACCCAAAGGACAGAGAAAAGATAACGTTCACTACACCTTGGGACACCTACTGTTATCATGTGATGCCATTCGATTTGAAAAATGTAGGGACGACCTATCAAAGGGCTGCCACTACTTTGCTAATATGATAGTGAAGTCCAATGATCGAGATGGCCACATCATAGCCTTACGAAAGTTCTTTGAAATAATTAAAAAATACAAAATGCAGCTCAACTCACAAAAGTGTACCTTCGGTGTCACCGCTGGAAGATGCTCGAATTTATGATTACTCAACGAGGCATTGAAGTTGACCCTTCTAAGATCAATGCAATCTTGGGAATGTCTCCTCCAAAGACAGAGCGAGAAGTTAGAGGATTTCGGGGCAAGATACAGTTCATTAGTCGGTTCATAGCCAAGCGGACAACTACCTGTGAGCTGCTATTTTGCCTTTTAAAGAAATGAGTCAAGTTTGAATGGGATCAAAAATGCTCAGAAGCATTCAAAGTCATGAGTTAGTATTTTCAAAATCCACATGTTCCGGTTCCTCCTGAGCCTGATAGGCCACTGATTCTCTATTTATCAGTGACTGACCTGGCAATGGATGCATGTTGGCACAAAAAGGAGAAATTAGAGTTGATAAGGTAGTCTATTACCTGAGCAAGAATATGACTGGATCTGAGATACGATATACGCCATTGGAAAAGACATGTTGGGCTTTGGTTTGGGTTTCCTAGAAACTAAGACATTACATGCTATCTTTCACAGTGAATGCAATTTTTCGAATGGAACCATTAAAATACTTGTTTAAGAAGTCAGCACTAACAGGAAGGCTAGCCATGTGGTTGTTGTTATTGTCAAAATTTGATCTCAGGTACGTCACCTAAAAGTTAATCAAAGACAGAGTAGTAGCAGAATTTCTGGCAGACTAACTAGTTGAGGGAGATGAAGACATAGAATTCTAGTTCCTTGATGAGCAGCTGATGGGAGTCGAGGACGACGAGTGGACTCTATATTTTGATGGCACATCTAACTAGTATGGCTCTAGAATAGGAGTCCTCCTTGATACTCCTAATGAATCACATGTTTCTCTACCCCTGAAGCTTAACTTTGAAGTTACTAACAATCAAGCTGAATTTGAAGCATGCTTAACTGGGTTTGAGGAAGCCGTAGAACTAGGGGTAAATAAACTGGAAGTCATTGAGGACTCAGGATTGGTGGTCTTACAAACAAGAGGAGAATTAAAGGCTAAGGACATAAGATTAATTCTCTATCATTTAGAGTTAGAAGAGTTAATACCGTTCTTTGAATTAGTGGTTTTCACTCATGTTTTGAGATTGCAGAACAAGTTTGCCAACACACTGGCTACTCTGGCATCAATGAATAATATACCATCTGGGATCAGGATGAGATCATTAATAATTGAGCAGAAGAGAAAGCCAACATACAAGATGACAGCCATAATCGAAGAAAGTACTAATGAAATCCCTTAGTATTTTAACATTCAAAAATTTTGAAAAAAAGGAGAATACCCTAAGTTTGCTAGCAAAAAGGACAAAAGAGCAATAAGGAGATATATGCACAATTTGTCATTTGCGGAAAAACTGTACAAACAAGGACATTCTGGAGTCAACAAGCTGTTGTCACCAATGAGGAAGGCTAAGAGTTGATGAAAGAAATACATGTGGGGGTCTACGGGCCTTACATGAGTGGAAACATATTAACCAAGAAGATCCTACGACAAGGGTAATTTTGGATGACAATGGAGACTGATTGCATATAGTTTGTGCGAAGGTGCCATAAATGTGATATCTATGCAAACCTTATACATGTTCCCTCATTCCAGTTGCATAGCTTAACGTCACCATGGTCGTTCTCAGTATGGGGAATTAATGTGATTGGTATAATAACTCCAAAGGCTTCAAATGGGCACGAGTTCATTTTGGTGGCCATCGATTATTTTACCAAGTGGGTGGAAGCTACCTTCTACTCGATATTGAAAGCCTCTCACGTCGCCAAGTTTATCAAGAAGAATATCATTTGTCGATACGGGGTCCCTCATGAAGTCATCTCAGATAACGGCTCGCACTTTTAAGGTGAGGTCTTGGACCTTTTTGAAAATTATCGAATAGTGGCCCACATGTCGTCACCATATCGGCCACAAACCAACAGGGGAGTTGAAGTAGTAAACAAGAATGTAGAGAAGATTCTGCAAAAGTTGATTAGCTCACATAAAGATTGGGCAGAACATCTACCGTTTGCACTTTAGGGGTACAGAACGTTGATTAGAGCTTCAATAGAAAGTATGCCTTGTTCTTTAGTGTATAGGATGGTTGTTGTGTTGCCCATTGAGGTGAAAATTCCTTCACTAAGAACAGTTGTTGAGATTAGTATTCCAGAGGCAGAATGGCAGAGAAATCTGATGAAAGAGCTGTTATTGTCTATTGAAAGAAGGTTGCAGGCTTTATTTCATATACAAAGGTAACAAAGAAGGATAGCCAGAGCATTCAACAAAAAGGTTAAGATCCGGGACTTGAGAGAAGGTGACTTGGTTCTTAAAGAAATTAGGGCCCCCCGTCTTCGACCCGAGGGGCAAGTTTAAGCCATATTGGTTTGGGCCATTTTCAAATCTATCATGACCGGTGGTGCGGTAATTATCATGGATTTGGATGGCAATACGTTCTCCACTCCGATAAACCTAGACCAGCTCAAGAAATACTCCCCTTGAGAGAAAAATAAATAAAATAAAAGCTCGCTGAGTTAAAAATCGAAAAGGCAACCTACGTAAAATTTAGAGCAGCCCGCAAGGCCAAAAACACGAAAAAGTGATCTTGGCAAAAGTTAGGGCATCACAAAAGGAGACTGTTAATACTCGAGAGTAAACTGAGCCTAAACTACGTTAAGGCCTGAATCCACTTTTTTGGGATACAGGCAGCTTCGTGTAAGAAGTCTGGCCACATTCTTTGTTTTAACCATCTTTGAATCCAAGTAATGATCAATCTAAATTTATCTTTGAGTTTCGCTAATAGAGTCATTCATATTGCAAAAATTGAAAAAATTTGAATAACTTGGAACCTTTTCAACATAAAGTGGAATACTTCATTTCAGTGTTGGTTACAAAGTTTTGAAAAAAAGAAAGAGCGGGGGCGCAAGTCCTAAACTCTAAATAAAATAAGAAAAGCTATGAAATCTCAAAAACAAAACAAGTCCCTCAAATCATCCTTCTTTTCCCTTCATGTTTTCCTTCTTCTTTGCCTCTTTTCTCCCCATCTTACACCAACCATGCCTTGTACTCTTCTAGAAGATCCAGATAATACAGCTCCCACATCTACATCATGGAATGAGACGATCAAGCCTCCTGATATTTTTTTAGAAATGGGGCCTATAGTGAAGACGAATATAAACGGCCTTTAACACCATGGATGATAGTTTGGCTCCAACCGAATTGACGCATGATCCGGTGTGGTTAATAAAAAGTGGAAAATTATAAGCCGATCAACAGAATGCCGACATGATCCATAATGGTCAAGGCCATAGTGGGGATCCGCCACCAAGAGCACTGCCAAGTAATGTTTGCTCCGGTCAAAGAGGAAAGATACTATCTCCAAGCTGTCTCGGTGCTGCATATCAAATAACAGGGGTGGTAGATGAGGGCCACTGCAGTGTATCTATTCGTAGCTAGTTTCTACATAAGGTTCACCTTCTCCATCAACCAGATCTGTAACAGAGATTAAAAAGGTAAAGACAAATAGAAATTAGTAAAAGGAGTGTTGTGCAAGGAAATAAAGTAAAGGTGAGAAGAGGAGGGAGTCTCAGTTTTGTAAAGATAACCGATGAGGATTACGAGATGGATGGAGGATATGATGACGAGCCCTTGAAGCTCAAACCTGAACTAGATGAAGGGATAGAGGGTGGACATGATGATGAACCCTTGGAGCCCAAACTAGATGAAGGGGTAGAAGGGAACCGACCGGGGAGCAGAGAGGGCGACCTCAAAAGACATCAAAGTATATGATAAAATATGAGCATGCAAGAATTTTTGGGACAGTTTGGCATGAACGAACCAGTGATGGTTGAGTTGGGATGAAACTGATCCCCTTGAGAGCGCAACAAAAGGCCTCCGACAAAGGCCCGGGTAGTGGAGGAATTGATCATTAAAGACTCATGAAAGAGGCAAGTGGGAGGTGGTTACAATGCAAACATGTTCATTCGACGGAGAGACATGGGGTGGAATTAACCCACTGGAGATTGCAACGAAGGAACTCCGATAGAGGAAGATACCTTTCCCGATTCGTCGCTACCTACTTCATGAAAGTTATAAGAACTAGAGAATGGATGAATTGATCATCAAAGACTCATGGAAGAGGAAGTGGGAAGCAACTAATTCAGAGGTCGAAGGCAGTGTACTTTTTGGCCAATTAGTGTCTCGACGAGAACCATCGAGACAAAGTCTTTTCCCAACCACATTTGACCTGCAATGTCAACCAATGAGCAGCTGACTCGATCATCAGAAGGAATGAAAAGGTACTGAGCAAGGAGGCAGAAGCACATAGTGTAGCGGCGCCGTAACTAAAAGCTAAGATCACTAAGATCACCAATGGGACAGACTATGTCCATGATCCATGGATATCAAGGTAATCATCGGATGTCAAAAGGAAAGCCTCTATCTTGGATAAACCACAAAGTCGTATTATTTACTAACGGTTAAAAAGGAAGAAAGTTGGTACAACTATAGATTTTCTTGGGGTCAGATCTAGAATGGCAGCAAACTCCTCTACAATGGGGCATAGTTCCTCAAGGCCAATGCGGAAGACATGAGATTGCGGGTCCCACAATTGTGCAGTAGCTCGTAGTAGTGGTTCATTGATCTTGACAATCATCAGGGAGAACAAAGAGTTAATGCCAAATGATGTGAAGTTGAGACGTTCGATGTGAGAAAACTCCTCGACCCATGCAAAAAGTGAGCCATGAAAGGAAGCCATTATGATGAAAGTGATAGAAAACGAGGACCCCAAAGGCTATACGTATAGGGCATGAGAAGACTGGACATCAAAAAGTTCAAAAAACTACAACTATTGTGGCGACCACCACCTTAGAGTATGAGACTGCCATGTTAAAAGTACACAGTGCAAGGCCGCCACCTTCAAAACCTGGCGACCGCCACCTGGCTCTTGTACTTTTTGGCAACCACCACCTTCAGACCCAGTAACCGCCAGTTTCAAAGGTGGTGGCACCCTACTTCGTGCCCTCCTTTTTGCAGTGTTGTATTATGTACCAGAATAAAACATTCATGCTCATTGTATCATGCAAAGTAGTTCAACCAAGTAAATAAGAAAAAACCATGCAAGCAAATATGTATATAAAGTAGTGAATGGCACAAAGGCCCAAATGTGTTAGAATGTATGAAATAGAGGCACCCATGCTCATTAACAAAAAATCTAAGGCATGCAGGCCCAAAAAATTAAATGTATCAGAATGTATCAAAAATAGTACGTATGAAAAGAATGGGAAGGATCTCACTCATCGCCACTAGTGGACCCGGTGGGAAGAAGGCTCTGCATTATAGCTTCTCAAGATTATCGCTGTCGCTGCCAAAAAAGGAGGACACAACCTGGGAAGGGCTCCTGGGAGAAGAAACATATCCTCTAGAGTGAGCTCTAGAGGATAAGGAACAGGACCCATGACTACGAGCTGGAACCTAAGGCTCACCCTGGACTTGTGGCTCAGCAACATTCTCAGCTGGGGCGCACGGCTGTGGATGAATAAAGGAACAAAGATAAGCAGGGAAAAGAATGAAGAAACCGACAGTAAAAAGTGGAATCTGAGAAATATTCACTACCAAAACTGGCTGGGGGACAAAGGCAACCCCAACTGTATGCAGAGCGGCATCCTGCTGGCGAATCAAAGTCTGCATACCGCTCACAACCAGCATGAGGTGATCTATCCAAGCCTGGTTCGTCTGTCAAAAAGGAACAAGAGATAAGAAGACTAGATAAAGGAAAGACAGAAAAGAAAACAATGAAAAGAAGATCAAACCTGGGCATGAACCGGTCTGTACTT
Source organism: Heliamphora exappendiculata (assembly GCA_034768845.1). NCBI lineage: Eukaryota > Viridiplantae > Streptophyta > Magnoliopsida > Ericales > Sarraceniaceae > Heliamphora > Heliamphora exappendiculata. The sequence goes on from JAOTRH010095712.1 coordinate 8,357, forward strand.
TGGAGCTAGAGGAACGGGAATGGGGATGTCAAAAGGATATTCGATGACGAGGACCGATACTGTCCAGGGAACCTCTACAGCTCTACCTGCTACTGCAGCAGCAGCTCCAGCACCACCAGCAGCCTTTACTCTGGCACCAGCCACGGGAATAGCCACCAGTTCTCGTCCTCTCTTCTTTCCAGTAGGAAGGGCCAGCCCGGGGCCCAGTGGCCCTAATAGATGTGCCTGAGCCTACGCTGTATAATCTCTATTAGGTCCGAGTAACCCTGAAGCAGGAATCCCTGTAATCTCGAGTAGAATGTCGAAACGGCTCATCCTGTCTGTCCGACGTATGTGGGCTAGAGGAGCTACTGGGATTTGAAAATGGTTAAAGCCAACAGATTGCTGAACCACCTACTCTCCCAGATAGTACTCACGGTAGAAGGGCACCTCTAGCAAGATCCGTCTCTGGGAGGCAATGAGGCTACGCATCAAATCGTCACTGGCCCGGTCCTCCATCCCACGCCAGATGCCCCAATGAACCTGTACGAACAATATAGCTAATAAAAAAGGAGAACAGTGTATAGTATAATGAGCAATGCAGTGAGGAAAGTAGTGTCTAGTGTGCAGAACAGGGGTTAGTTTTCAATAAGCAGTAATTAGTGTGCAGATAACAATGATCAGAACAATGTACAGAGAACAGTGCAGTACAATGAAAGTGATCAGAATAGTGTACGAAAAATAGTCCAATGCAAAGAATAGTGCAGGGCAGAGAATAGTGTTCAGTGATCAGTAAAGTGAGTAGTGAATAGTGCAGCGCAGTAAGCAGTGATCAAATAAAGTAGTAAGTTGAGAATAGAGCAAGGAGTGGTACCTGATCAAGAGTCAGTCGATCTAAAGATGCCCAAAATCTTTTCAAATCTTTCCCTCCGCTCTATCTCCCCTTCAAACCAAGGGCCCAATGAGCAACACGGGGGATGAACAGGGAATCAGTAAAAGAGTTCGCAAAACGTGAAGCTTGAGGAACTAATAGGTCCATAACTGTAAAGAGAATGTGTTAGCAGAAGGACATATAGCAGATAACAAAAAGAATAAATGAGCAGTGTGTTGAAACGTATCTCCCAGACCCTCCAATATCCCCAAATGCTGAGCTCTTGGGGGAATTGGGTCAAGGCCATCATCGACCCGCAGAGTATGGCAAATGCAGCTCCTCCCCAATCATATGTGGATACTCGACCGAGGTGGACGAGAGCACCAAGATAATGGAGATGCACGGTATTCTCCTTGTTCAAAAACAAGGAGGTATCAAACATGTATAGCAAGAAGGCACGAGCAACCCACTGTAATGACGGGACTTGGAACAATGAAAATGGCAGAAGTGCTCAAAAAAACCAGGTGTACCTGACTCGGTCTCGATCTATCTGAACTAGTACGGTGCCTAACAAGTATGTCAGTGCCTCAATAGAACGGGCCATGTCTTGATCAAAGGGGATGGGAGCTCCTCCAACTCGGATGCCGGTGATCAGGGAAAAGTTGAGTGGTGTCAATGTCGCCTCAAAGGTGGAGAAGTGGAATGTGTTGGTGGTATCCCACTACCTCTCCGCTAAAGCAGTAAGCCATACCCGATCATTGTTGGTTCGACCCAGCAGTGGGATGAACCGAGCAAAGCCAAAGTCGTCAACAAATGCCCAACAAGGAGCAGGAAGGGTATCATACCACTCCAACACCTCATTGAAAGCAGAGCCACCGAAACCACGGACATACTGGCCAACTTGAAAAGCAGAAGATGATTAGAAAAGATAATAAAGAGCAATCAAAACAAATGAAATGCAAAAAAAACAGAAAGAAATAAAAAAAATCCTATGTTCGTGTGTGGGTAATGATCCTTTGGTTCTTTCAAGCTCTAGAAGATTAGGCACCCTAAGCCCTGGTGCGCCAGAAAAATCTTTCAACCCTAGGTTCATGTATGTGTGACGACCCTTCAATTCTTTCAAGCCCTAGAAGACTAAACACCCTAAGCTCTGGTGCGCCAGGAAAATCTTTCAACCCAAGGTTCCTGTGTGTGTGACGATCCTATGGATCTTTCAAGCCCAAGAAGACTAAGTACACTAAGCCCTGGTGCGCCAGGTAAATCGTTCAACCTTAGGTTCGTGTGTGTGTGACGATCCTTTGGTTCTTTCAAGCCCTAAAAGACTAGACACCCTATGCCTTGGTGCACCAGGAAAATCTTTCAACCCTAGGTTCGTGTGTGTGTGACGATCCTTTGGTTCCTTCAAGCCCTAGAAGAATAAGCACTCTAAGCATTGGTGCGCTAGGAAAATCTTTCAACCTTAGGTTTATGTTTATGATGACCATTTGGTTCTTTCATGCCCTAGAAGACTAGGCACCCTAAGTCCTGGTGCGCCAAATAAATCTTTTAACCCTAGATTCAGGTGTGTGTGACGACCCTTTGGTTCCTTCAAGCCCTAGAAGATTAAGCACCCTAAGGCCAGGCGTGCCAATCAAATCTTTCAACCTTGGGTTCGTGTGTGTGTGATGACTCTTTAATTCATTCAAGCCCTAGAAGACTAAGCACCATATGCTCTGATGTGCCAGAAAAATCTTTCAACCCAAGGTTCGTGTGTGTGTGATGACCATTTGGTTCTTTCAAACCCTAAAAGGCTAAGGCCTATAAGTCCTGCTGCGCCAGGAAAATCTTTATTTTAATCCACTTAGATTTTTCAAAAAAAAAAAAAAAAAACCACCCCTTCAGATTTTTGTAATTTTCTAAAAATAAAATAAAAAATAAAAAAATCACCCCCTTAGATTTTTGTGATTTTATAAAAATAAAATAAAATAATAAAAAAAACCTCCCCTTAGATTTTTGTGATTTTTAAAAATATAAAAAATCACCCCTATATTTTTTTAATTTTCTAAAAAAAGAAAAAAGAAAAGTCACCCCATTAGATTTTTATGTTTTTCAAAAAAATAAAAATGAGAAAAAACCACCCCCTTCTGTTAGCATCAAAACCCTAATCCTAGTGTCTCTATGTTTTGTTCAGCATCTCATTTGCACAGGTACCTAGGTAGTTTTTTTAATCCGATGTCCAGGTTTATCCTCTTATTTTTTTGTTAAGCATGTTCAATTCATTCACAGATCTTAATATTGCATGCAATTATCATAGATATCATATCGCAAAATAGCAAGCCACAGGAGATTCTAAACATGAATCTATGTTCAAGACAATAAAGGTACAGCATGCTTCAACGTTGAAAAGAAAGAAAAGAGAACTTACCGTAGGACGCGAACGTGAGATATGCTGAGCTGGCTCTTGGATAAGGATGTCAGCAACAACTGCATTAACTGGAGGGTCGTACCGTCTCATCCTGCCTGGACCCAGACAGTGGGGCGCAGGAGTATAGGTCATCGGGTTGAAAGGGGCAGGAATGCCCTCGCCAGCATGTGGATCAAGGAAGCCCTCAACCTTGCTTCAGCAATCGCCTAATCTATAGCCGCCTGATCTACAACTGCTTGTGCCAGTGCCGCTCTATCCTAATCGTCGACAGCACGAAATAGGGACAGCTCAGCCTCGGTTGCGAGTATATCCATCGCTCCATGGTAGTGGATGGCTAAGGAGCGGTAATCCCACTGGTCAAATTATGAGAATCAGCACCCCAATGGCGCCCATGGACGAACTCTCGGCGGCGGAAGAACCTTGTCGTGCCCCCAAGTCGTCGTCTCCATGACCATGGCCAGCCATGAACAAGAAGGGAATCACGAACAATAGTGTAAACATTATATGCCAGGGAGAATACTCGAAAAGCTAAGAGAAAAGTTGAAAACTTCGCGAAACTTGGGGAAGTTTAAGAGAGCGAGTGAGAGAGTGAGAGAGTTCGACAAAGAGTGAGGGAGCTAGAGAGAGAGTGAGGGTGCAAGTGAGACCTAACTCGCGCGTCCCAGGGACCATGTGCGCGTCAGGAGGTGGTAGTCGCCACCTTCTATGTTGGCAACCGCAAGGTTTTTAAAGCAGCATGTGGCGACAGCCATCTTGTTGGGGTTTTGTCCTAGTGGCTGCCAACTTTTCAACTGTCACACCCCAAACTCTGGGTCACGTCAAACACCCATAAACAACCAACATAAAACCCAGCCCGAGAATATACTCTCAAAATAAACCATACATGCATTGTATATAAATGCCAAACGGTAACATTACACGGCCCCAACGCTGGAAAATAACATGTTACAACATACATGTAACAAAAGACAAAAAGAAAGACTACACTTCCACCTCCTCTGGCATCTCCAGATCAACCTACGTGACCGGTACCTGAAAAAAATCAAATCCCACACCATGAGCAAAAGCTCAGCAGAAACTAGACAAGCATGCAATATAAATAAAACATGATAGGAAATCGAAGTGCAGTTTTAGACTCTTTTTCAAGCCTTGAAAATAGTTTGAAAACAGTTTTAGATCACGACTCACCAGAGCCAATAAAAATAAGTTTTCACATGCAATGGGAAAGCGAGGATAAAAACCATTTGTCGACTCATTAGTGCCTTGAAAACGATTCGAGTATTACGACTCCCGCAGGCCGTTAATACAGTTTTAAGAAAATTGGTCTATCCATCCCAATATGCAGTACATGCAATCCATGAATCTTCTCAGATTTTCACCGATGGACCGTAGCCCTCATCAAGGCACCTTTACAGACTTCAACCGAAGGACCTCAGCCCTACCATACACCTTTACAGACTTTAACCGAAAGACCTCAGCCCTAACCTTCACGGACTTTAACAAAAGGACCGCCGCCCCACCAGATACACCTTTACGGACTTTCACCGAGGGACCGCGGCCCTATCAAATGCACCATCAGCCAGAGCTAACATTCACAGAACCACATTTTCAATTATCTCATTCCACACACCGATGCATAACCTAAACAGGATTTAAATACATAAAATCACATATTATCACTACATATCACAAACCACGTCACATGCTACACACGCGACTCACACAACATTTGCAACTCATGAAACATGCATCATATGCATTCGTTCCTCAAAACCCACATATACATTCCAATAAAACCTTTGAGTTTTAAAGTATAAACCACGTTATACGTAACGATATCAAAATAATATAATTCACTAACATATCCGTACATAAATAAACTGGAGTTATAAATGTACAAATTCAGTTATAAACACATAGCCATATATAACTTCACATCATGACGCCACCAACCTTATAACCCGACACGACATCACATGGCACACACACCGTTATTCGATACCCGAACGACCCATCCACAAATTAGAACCCGTCCACACACCGGGACAACCAACGATACAGAAAACCAAAACCAAAACCTAACCCAAAGGCCAACACAGCCCAAGCGCTCGAGCGCTTAACCACTGCTCGAGCGGTCCCCTATCGCATAACACACTGCCATCACCCCGCTCAAGCTCACCACCACCGCTCAAGCGGTCAACAACCGACCCAACACTCTGGCACCACCCTGCTCGAGCGCTCAACCACAGCTCGAGCGGTCAACACTGGGAGAAAACTCAAACCAGGAACTCAAACCAAGCTCCCGCATGCAACGATACACGAACCACCACGCATACAACTGTGCACCTACACCCCACATGAAATGACCAACACCCTCTCTGTGACTTCAATTGACAAGACCCCATAATCCAATCAACTAAAATTACTAGAGGAGAGTAGTTGATCGAGCCCCATAACCCAATCGACCGAGAGGCCACCACACGACTCCCGAAGCCATCACACAACCAACTGAACCCCAAAAAGAATCCACAGGTATTTGAATCGACTAATTCTCATAAATTATTCAATTGAATACCATAGGATGCCAATTGGAAACCAAAGAACCAACCACAAAACCACAAAACACCAACAAACTCCCAAGGGGCTAACACCACCAAAACGGACTTACACACGTCCAACACGGTAAACACGAACCCACAACACCTACAAGAACACCATAATGCCCCACGGAACATGGAATTAGGTCAAAAGGGCCAACAAGGATGAAAAACAACCTTTTCCCAAACATTTGGCTTAAAACACGTGAAAAATAGTTTGAAAATCTTGATATGCCTTCACTCTTTTGATCATAACTTTTTTTACAAAAATAATTTTAAGGTTAGAGAGGTGTCATTGGAAAGAGGACTTCCAAGGGTTCAATTTGAGTACAAGAACGACCTAATTCCGAGTCCGAACAAGGGAGCTAACATCAAAACAAATCGGTCCTGTGCAGCTAGTCTGCTCGAGCGGACATCGGGCGCTCGAGCAAGCTACCACCCGAGAAAAACCCAGATTTTGCTGTTCTTTGTGTTCTAAGCCTCCAAACTACCCAACACCCACCGTGATGCTTCAAAACACACTTAAACTTACCGATTCGCATATATATAACACTCACGGATATACACAAGCCCAAAACATCTATAATCACCGAACGAAAAACCTCAAAACTTGATTCTATCCACCGAAATCAACACAAAACCCCTTTTGAAATCAAAACTCGATTTTCTTGCAACAAAGTCAGATCTACATCAATCTAACTGTTAAAACACACACACGATTAAACGTAGCACCCTTATAAGACATGAGAGTTTAGGATCTTATCCCGGTGAGTTAAAAACTTGACGCCTCGAACCACATGCAAAATCGAGCTTCGCCAGAATCAAAATCTGACCGGATGGTTGCATAGCCCTCGATGCCGATACCAAAGATCTGCTGTTGGATCATTGAAAACTGAGCCCGAAGCCCCCCAAAAGCTAGAGAGAAGGCATAGAGAAAACTTGTAGAGAGAGAGAAAAGAGAGAGGAGAATATATTTTGAAAACAAAAATCTAAAGGAAGATATTTATAGGCCCGTCGAAAAATATCTTCTTTTTATTTGAAACCCGCACCACAACGGCCAACGGTCCCGGGAACCAACCCCACATGCATATCTAACCCCGATCATGCATCTAAAAGCATATAAATATGCAAAATTAAAAACACCTAAACGCGCGTCAAAAAATGCCAAAAAAAGAAAATGGGTCAGGGTCTCACAACTCTACCTCCTTAAAGGAATTTCGTCCCCAAAATTCAACATAAGGTCAAAAGAAAACAATCGCGTCAATCGCAATCGATACAAGCACACGAGATGGCCAGCCAAACCATTCCTAAAATATAATCAACAAGGTCAGGCATCCTAACAACGGCCAACTATCTCAAAAACACGGGATCGACGACTCGTCTCAACCTCACATCCTCACCACCTACTATCTCAACACAGCACACCACCCACGGAGTCCACCACCAACTCTAAACCCATGGTCACAGCCTCGAACACGGCCTCGCCCTCTTCGCGCAAACATCACGTGAAAAACAATTTGAAAATCTTGGCACGCCTTCACTATTTTGATTATAACTTTTGCTACAAAACGAATTTTAAGGTGAGAGGGGTGTCATTGGAAAGAGGACTTCCGGGGCTTCAATTTAAGTACAAGAACAACCTAATTCTGAGTTCCGACAAGGGAGATAGCATCAAAACAAAACGGCCCTGCGCAGCCAGTCCGCTCGAGCGGACATCGAGCACTCGAGTGAGCTACCACCCGTGAAAAACCCAAATTTTGCTGTTCTTGGTGTTCTAAGCCTCCAAACTCCCCAATACCCACCGTGATGCTTCAAAACACACTTAAACTTATCAATTCGCATGTATATAACACTCGCGGACATACACAAGCCCGAAACATCTATAATCACCAAACAAAAAACCTCAAAACCCGATTCTATCCACCGAAATCAACACAAAACCCGTTTTGAAACCAAAATCCAATATTCTTGAAACAAAGTCAAATCTACAGCAATCTAACCGTTAAAAACACACACGATTACACGTAGCACCCTTATAAGAC
>JAOTRH010095723.1:0-16249 GCA_034768845.1 Heliamphora exappendiculata
AAATAAGTCAAAAAGTCATATATTGCCAAAATAGCTTAATTTGACTTAAAAGACTACATCTATTTAATCAATTACTATAGAAATTATGATAATACATTAAAATAATATATTTCTCATAAACATACTAAAATAATAGGTCTCAATAGAAAAAGACACTAAAAAGATATATCAAATTAACTTTTAATATATTTTTTTGCACAAAATGGCACGTAAACCAATGCAAAACTCCTTAATTGATGTGGGGTCAGATTTTTGTCTCCCAAACAGCCCTTATCTATATTTATCTTCTCCATATCTGATTTCTAGCCCTCAAAGGATGAACCCATTCAAATCATCTCACATCTCATTAGTTAAAATGAAGAAAAAATCTTTTTTTGGTACTTTATGTCTCCCTCTTGTCCCATAGCTTTGCCTATTTAAGCCAAGTCAAACACCCCCTTCTCCACTTGATAATTTTGTGCAAGAGAGGTGAGGGACCAGACCTTCATAGTTCTTGAAATGCTCTATAAGTTTGAGAGAGAAAAAGAATGAGAAAGAATGAAGAAGGGAGCTAAGAATCAACTGGTATTTTATCTTAAAACTAAGTCCTTCCATACCACCATTCCTTGAGCCCTCAAACAAGTAAGTAAATTATCTAAACTTTATATCTAATATCTCTCAAAATATCCCTCAACTCATTTCTTTAAACACTTTAAAAATTATGAACCAAAACTAAATCGAAAAGACGTCGTAGTCGAAAATTTAGGGCTGTTATATTTATGGGTGATATGAGATGTTGTTGTATATTGTTATCTTCGAGTTTGATAACTTCTAAGTGTGTAGGAGCCTTGATATTAATGTCTAAAATACAAACATGCAAAGAAATAGAACAAAAACTTGACATGACATAAGTAGAAGACTTGGACCCCAAGAGACATGATTTTTGAGAACATAGATGTTTCTACCCTGAACTTTGGAATGCCATAACTCAATGTAGAAAATTGATCCAAGAATGTTCTTTATGTCTAGATTTATTTTTTTATGTTATCTTTCATCCAAAATTGGTTTCAACTCACTTGCATAAGTAGAACTCGATAAATTGTAATTTTACCAAAGTGTGTCATTTTTCGACCAGTCAACACTACCAACTTAGAAATCCTAATTTAAAATGAGATCTGAACTTTGGTCAAAACATGAAAGTTGTAGATAACATGTACATCTATCTATCTACCCACCAAAAAATAAGCACAAAATATTGAGTTTTGATTGGTCAAAAGCCCTTTGAAAGTCTCTGTTGAGTTTCAGCCCTTAAATGACACTTCTATCACATATTTTTGTGTAGTCCAAAATTCTTATTTTTAATGACTTATTCCAAGAGTAGTCTACATGAATATTGTAGCTAACATATTGAAGTATTTTTTGCCCAAAAATCAAATTTTAAAGCCTTGGGATGATACCCCAAAACCGTTTCAAACCCTCTATTCAAAACCGGCTCTGCTGAGTTTTGGCGGCTGACAGAACCTATTTTTAAAAATGGTCAAAAAGTATAACTTGTTCCAAACAACTATCCTTAGCTCTAAATATGAAACTTGTAGGGAACTTGTTGAACTAGAACATACCAAAAACTAGGCTCATTTGGACTTGATATGATACCCCAAAATCGAGATCAACATAAGCATATTTTTGGTAAAATCTTAAGAAAAGTGCTGAACTGTTTTTGCTTATGATGTTTTGTTCACCCTTTTGCCTTAGGTTTTGGCCTTTGTGTTAAACATGGAGTTGTAAGAAATATTTTTATCTAAATGGTGTATAAAAAAATTATAGCTTGATTCTAAGTCTAGATACCCCAAAACCTTATCGGCTCTTTTAATTTAATTGTTGATTTTTTGCCTTAAAAGTTGCTAAGTATGAAATTGAGTGCCCTTGCTATGAGACCCGCGTCTTTGTATGATGATCGACTTGAGTTAGTTTATTAGTTCTTTTAAGAGAATGTCTGATGATTTAGAACTCATGCTATCATGTTGAGTCATATCTTGAGAATTGTAACTTGTACTTCACATAATTGTACCTTATGCTTTGCAAATTATACCATGAATCTTGCCATGCTAGTTGATACCATGCTATAGATGGTTGTATTAGAGATCCATATCATACATCATTGACATTGTCACTTGCATCCTAGTATGTTGGAGTTCATCTGTGCAAATCGTTATTGGGATGGGTTGTATTGAGATCGTCATTCTTGATTCTAAGTCTAGGGCATCCCTGGTTGCCATTTTTTAAAAATATTTTAGGATGTATTTTTCTTATACACCCTGGGTGCGTCCCCGGTGTTACAGATTTGGTTTATACACCATGGGTGCGTCCTCGGTATTTGAAATAATTTTGGCTTATACACCCTAGGTGCGTCCCTGATGTTTGAAATGGTATACGGATATTGTTGGGCACCATGGGTTCGTCGCTAGCATTTTGATTTCGATAGCTTGGACTTTTGAGTTGACACCGATGAAGGTATCACGAGTCTTAAGGTGGGACAAACCGCATGATATATAAGGGCAGTGACAATAAGTCCGTAAGGCAATGACAATAAGTCTCTGAGGCAATGACAATAAGTCATGAAGCAATGATAATGATTCCCTATGGGCAGTGACAATAAGTCCCAAAGTGGTGTGGACCCCACACCGTTGCCATTGAGTAAAATAGCTATGACATGAAGCCCGGCAACGTATTACTATTCGCAAGGAGGTGCGATGATGGATTTGGTGATCAAATACCTGTGAAAGTTTACTCTGGTGATTCCTAGCGTGGAATCCCTGTTATAATCTAAGTGCATGTTCGGTTGGGCATCTGCATTCATACGCACATGTTTATTGACTTATCTACTATCTTGTCATAAATTTGTCTGTCTTCTTGACTATAAACTGTATTGGGTGTTATACGGTATGCGTCGCGGTGAATTTTGTGCCATGATAATAGTTAAAAAGTTAGAGTGTTTTGCTTCTGAGCCTTAGCTCATGACATTCGTACCACAGGTAAGGAGGAGTTCTTGGAGGAAGTCATCCTAGAGGGAGAAGAAGAGTTTGAAGAACAAGGTGAGTTCTAAGAGCACGTGGATCCCGCTGATGCATTCTGAAGAGTCGAGATCTCTGCTTTTGTTCTTATATTCAGTTCTCTCGTGCTTAGCAAAATTTTTAAAATTTCTTGGTGAAACTGTAATAGTTAAGTACTTTGAACGGTTCAAAAGTCCTTTACGATATAATAACTAACGTATGTAATTATGAATGAATGACTAGAATATCCATTTATTTATATTTATATATATCTTGACATGCCCGGAGGATGGGGCGCCATACTCTATCCAAGGATCAGTGTCCTAAGATAACTATTGAGATTAAGAAGATGAAAGTGATTCCTTATGTTTCGGTAATAAGAAACCTCATGAAAACCGTATTAGCAAATATCAATCTAATCCAAGGCATGAGTATTGGACAGTGGTAAAATATATTCTCAAGTTCCTGAAAAGGACTAGAGATTATATGTTGGTTTATAATGCAAATAGTCTAGTATCTTTATGGCACACAGACTCGAATTTTCAATCAAATAAATATTCTAAAAAATTTATCTCATGATATGTGTTTACCTTGAAATGTCGAGCTATAAGTTGAAAAAATATCAAGCAATCCTGCTTGCTAATTCCACCAGGAGGCTGAGTATGTGACAGCCTCTGAGCCAACCAATAAAAAATCGAATATCGTTTCAAATCTACCACTACAAAATATTTTATATATTTTAAAAAATATTATTCCATAATATATAATTTAGTATCGCATAAATATTTTTTTTTATCTAACTTAATATTTTAATTAATTATTCTAAATTAGTTTTTAGTTTGATTATTTATAATAAGATGACTAACTTAACAATGACATAAATTTAATATTTAATATTTTTATAGTAAGCTAACTTTTGGCTGGTTTCAAATTTCTCTCTATATACTATGTGCGGAGCTTGAAGTTTCAAATTTCTCTCTATATACTATGTGCGGAGCTTGAATTAGAGTAGAAAAACAATAATAAAAAAGAAATAAGTAAAAGTTATATTTTTTTATATATATATATGTACCTAATATTTTTTTATTCCAACCAGTAGTGTCTGATATTTCTGGTATTGACCCGTACCAATTAATATTTTAAATGGTACAAAATTAAATAATAATGTACTAATTTTCTTTTAAAATAATACGCACACACCAATACTGTATTCACAACTATAGAACAGTCTATAAATATTGTTAGCCCTTTTTTATTTTCTTTTTTATTTCTCTGAATAGTACAAACTGGCAAACTGCATGAAATCCCAAGTTGTACTTCTCACCCCCACGGAATACATAAAAACAGCTAACTAAAACCAAAAATCATGTGGGGGCCAGCGCAAGTGGCGCTGCCAAACTCTATGTATTTGCCCCAGGTTCGACCTTGGGGTGTCCATTGCCCCCTCCCCAACTTACCTAACTCTAAAAGAAAAAAAATCCAAAAACAATAACAAAATGATAGTCACATCACTAAATTGGTGAAAACCATAAAAAAAGCAGAACAATTCTTAAGTATCTAGAAAGTGAAATTAACGGTATAAATTCAGATTCTCATAATCAAAGAGAATCTCGTCCATACATTTTAATTCTGGATAAATTTCAGATTTTTCTTTGAAGTATATAACGAAACTATAAAACGGTTGAACCCTAAATTCAAAAGAAAATCTAAGCATGTAATCAAATTGATTTAGCTTGCGTTTTGAACAATTTTTTACAAAGTTCTTTTTTCTTCGGTGATTTATTTTTTTCAAATTAAGTCGAAAAGAATAAAGTTCATAAAATTCTCTCCTAATGACAAATCAAAAACAGTCACTAAAAAAAATTGAACAAAAAAATCCAAAAAATAAAACCACTTTTACAAAAGCTAGCCCAAATGCTAGCTCATTCTGATCATCAGTTCATCATACAATTTTGATCATTCTAAAGAACATTTTTAAAACTTGATGCAACCCCAGATGAATTAACATAAGCACTACATCAACACATCAGAAAGGAGTCTGTTAACACACCATAGATGCAATGGAGCATTTTAGATCACATTACATGTACCAAGCGAAGGTAAATTCAACGTTACGGTCATCCTCAACCCAACCAAAGGGCAGCTTAGTACACAAGGCTCCTGCTACCATGGGGTCTCGGAATAGTCAGTCGTATCCTCGGGAGAGACTTTTTCTATTTTCGAACCCATGATGCCAGGTCACAATGAAGCAAGGCCCGGTTTTTAATTCCAAAACCCAACCAAACTCATAATATTACAACAAAATAATCGAACTGCTTCGGTTTGAACTACAAATGGTTTTTCTATGAAAAAAGTAAAAATCAAGCTACTCCATAAACAGAGCGAAAAGAAAATCCACAAGGCAAGCAACTGTTCTTAAGATCTTTTAGATGAGCTCAAAAACTTACTGGCAGCATCCAAACTCAATTCTTCAAACACCTACATGATTGGTTAATTGAAAAAAAAAATCCATCAGAAAAGTGATACGTTTAATAGAGGACAATTTATAATTCTAAGATGTTACAAATACACGTACAAGTTTCTTGTGAACTCTTTCAAAAGCCTTGCAAAATCTTTCTGCTTCTGCTGCACCCAACTGTAATGTCCACCAAAAATTAGTTGTTTTCCTCATTTTTTCTCTAGCAAGATTCTTTATCAGGTTGCTGACAAGAGTTAAAAGAAGGCGAAAGGGAGATAAACAGGCCTCAAAAAGAAAACCTTCCATTTTTCATAAATCATAGGGAAAATGGAAAACTATAGGAAAAAATTGGACTAGAAAAGAAAGAAAAATATAGTGATGATCAACTCTCCTAGACAACCATGCCATTTATTTGTTTTTATATTGTTATTTTATTACACCACAACTTCTGCAACTCGTTCAAGCGGAAGAGAGATCTAAGTTGCTCTTTTACCAAGTTGAATACTAGAGAAATAAAGAAGAAATAGTACAAAATGAAGAAAATAGAAAGAAATAGAGAGACAAAAGAACATTCTCAAATAGCTCAGACACTCAACAATTGTATCATTCGTAAGCTTGGACCTAATGCATATTTACATGACTCGCCTTCACATATAAATCTTCACCATGCTTTCGTTGTTGAGAATTTATTTCTATACAAATGCACCTTGACACTCACTTTCCCAATAGGCTTTCCTATAGGTGGTTTTCATTCTACTTTTGTCTCAGCGACAACAGTGGTGATGGCAGTGGTGGGGAGGTGGTGGTGGCGCCGATTGGGTGGGGGTGGTGGTGGTGGTGGTGGTGGTGGTGGCGGCAATCGAGTGTATTAAAATAGTAGCGTATTTTGATTAAAAGATTTAATTTTTTGGTTTTGAAAACTATTTTTCAAGTACCAACCAAACACAAAATAATAAAAAGAAAAAGATCATTTTTTACAAAATAATTTTACGTGAAAATTATTTTTCATTGTAAAATATCTTACTTCAAAATGAACAGAGACTAAATGGACTGACTAAAGGTTTTACTTTAAAATGAACGAAGCCTAAATGGACTAAAGATTCTTAACCGCCCTCGCCCAGCTCTCTCTCCTATTATTTTTCTCTACTTCTCATTTATCCTCTACTTCCCCTTCACTGCATCATCACCCTCCATTTTTCCTCCTCTTTCGTTGCTGCTGCTTCTTTCTGTCACTTTAATTCATCAACCTCATTTAAGATGCAATGCCGGTAAATCATACTTATAAGCTGCCATAGCTTTGCATATGAGTTAAAAAACAACAAAAGTTAGTAGATACGTCAACAAGCGTAACAACTAGATGGGATACAAGTACCACATTATACTTGTGCAAATTAGAATTCAGCTATCCATTTTGAGAAATTATTGAAGATTCAGGTAAATAAAAGATTGTTATTCCCATTAGATTCTTACACATTAATGTATATAGATCATCAACTATTAATTGCTATTAACACACACAACATTTCAATTCTAAAACTAGAAGTAAAGAGAAAACAATGTGTGAGTTCAAGATCCATAATATTTATCTGTGGAACTTTCAATGGTTTCTTTATCTAACAGAAAAGCGTAAAATCTATTCTGCCAAAGGGAGCCAATTAACCATTGCCTTTCAAGACTCTGGATTTTAGTTTGGTGTACTTCCACTCCAGGGCTCAAGTCTTTCACTACCACCCCTTATCGGTCGCTCAATTCCCCTAACTAGTAAAAGCTGTTGCTTCTTTCTTTCACTCGAGTGTCTATTCCTGAGTGAGATTCTTCAGACCTCCCTACCCCCCTTTCTTTATTTGGATCTGACTTTCCTCACTTTAGTGAGCCATCTTTTGTTAGATGCCCCCCTCCCCCCTAGCAGGAAATGGAAATAATTTTTGGGTAAATTATATTGAGCTCCCTTTGGATGTCTAACAAATAAAAGGACCTCCCTTGAAGTTTCTTAAACGACACTAACCTCCATTGTCAGTATTGTCTGAAACCTCCATGGTCAATTATACCTAATTGCCCTTAAAATAGGATAAAGAAAATAAAGATGAAAACCAAAAATACCCAACCAATTCTCCAACCCGACCCATCACTCCGCCTATACCAGGCATCCTCTCCACCCCTACCAGACCTCCAAACAAAGGTGATGCTGTGCGATGATGGTTTCAATCATGGGCGTGCGATAGCGAATGGCGACGGTGCGCGACCACAAGAAACGATGACAAGGATTTTGCAGCAACGAGGGTTTGTGGCTTTTCGTTGATGGCTCGCTAATAGGGCCTTTCACTGGCTGCCAATGAAGACCTTTGTTTGTGGAGGTTTCAATTGAAGGTGGTGTGGTGGCTATTGAAGGTATAGTGGTGGCGGTAGAGATTTGCGGCAGGTTGTGTTGAGGGGCTGCAGCGCTGATGGTGGCAGTGAGAATTTACAGTGCAAGTATGGATAAGAGCATACATATCAGCGTATATTTATGTATATACAGTCCGGAGCAAATCACTTCTCTTGAGTTGTAATGGCTTTACGACGATTGTCACTAGTGGTTACTTGGTCTTTAGGGTTGATAATTACACCGATCGTCAAGAGAAAGTCACTCTCATGGACAGCTCAGAGAAGCCCGTCCACACCATGTGCTGTCATCGTTGATATCTAATCCCTCATTTTTTAATGTTAAAATGCTTCTCTCTCATTTAGTTATAATTTTTAATGCTGCGTATCTTAATTGTTTTTTATTAACAAAAACTTGAAGTATTTCCAGATGATTGCTGCTCTCTTTTTTCAGTTTCCTTTGTAATGTCTAATTGTTCATTGCTGCAAATTGAATTGTGGTGGTGGGGGCTTCTGCAGTGGTGGGTTGGTTGCATTGCAATGTTTAGTTGTTCATTGCCAGTTGGTTGGGTTGTTAAGAAAGATTGAAGTATAGACAGAGAGGGGAGAATGTAAAATAAGGATAATATGGAAAAATAGTAATAGAAACAGGGGAAATACTGGAAACAGAAAACAAATATTTATTGATGTTAGCAAATTCCGTTTCTCTACTTAGCAGTTAATTGGCAGAAGGGGAATTTTAAAAACAAAAATAAAGTAAAAGAGACATCAGGGTTATTTTAAAAATATCAAGGGAAGTTCTTGTATTTATCAAATACTTCAAGGGAGGTGAATGTAATTATCTTTAATTTTTCCAGTAGTTCCACATTTCATTTTTCATCTTCAAAAACAGAACATACAAAATCAGTTACATTGTGGCGTGGACTCAAAATCCTAGAAGATATAAGACTTATATTTCAGTGAGCCTCAAACTTTATGAAACAAGTTCATGAATGATGACACTTATGCTCTTCCCAAGAATTCCTAATTCTTTAATTGCCCACAAAAACAATACCTAAATAAAAGAGCGGGTGTCATTGAGAAGTTTGTCAACCCTATACTCTTCTCATTCTCTTAGAAAAAATTTGAAATTTCAGATGTGAACAAAACACCATGCAAGGAAATTAGCGAACTCAATATACCTACAGAGTAGGCATGCATAATTAAGAAACCACATTAGTTAGGTATAAAAAACGCAACACCAGCTCAAATGACTGACAACCTAACAAAATGTACCCATTCAATGTAGCATAACAAGACACAAGAATTCTATTCACATAATTTTATTGCAAATCCAAGCATATCTTAGCCGACAGAACTTTCACCAAATGTTTTGATCATTAGATTTAATTATTCCACTGTGAGTATTGTGTTCATCAACTCTACCAAACAAGCATTATTACCTTCTTTTCTGCAGCCATCTTCAGTTTCCCCCAAAATGCATCTGTAAGGACATATCCACATTAACATGTTAGCCTTTATTTTGACATCAACTACCTGAATATAGGGATAAATACGTCCAAGCAATTTTTCATGCAACCAGATAAACTCAAATTACAAGGGAAAGGAATACACTAGAAAGAAAGCGAAAAGGTTAGTGAACTAAACAAAAAGGAAGACAAGAGGAAAAGAAGATCTCAGCCACCCATGTGACTAATGGGAATTGAGTCCTACAACTATCAATTGCTGGGATCAAAGATTTTGATAATCAAAATGTGTGTGTGTGCAAGTGCGAGCGTATATAGAAACACATACATATTTGATAGTGAATGGGGTTCTTGTAGAAAAAGTAAACTGAACTTGACTTGAGATGAAGGAACTGAGTGCCGAAAAAACTGCTTTCTTAAGACCGATATTGCACACCATCATTTGGCTATTGCAATTCTTTTCCAGATAGCGGGTCACAAGTATAAGACCAACATATAGATATATAACTACATATATATACACTATTATAACAAAGAAACACGAGGGCCAACACCAAATTCTGTTGAAGCTGTGACACAATGCTTTGTTTAATTAGTAGAGGCTATGCCTGACTTTTTATTCAATTAGTGATGGATAAATATCTAATCTACTATATCAAGGGAAAACACCAATTCGGTGTCTCCACCATATTGAAGTTCTGTAAATTTTATCAATTGACCATGTAGTCATAAACTTTTGAATTTATTACCGTTGATAAAAATTTCATTTCATTAATTTTTTTTAAAAATATTAAAATATGAAATAACTAGCATTTATTTTGAAAAATTATTAAAATACGAAATTATTACTTCATTTCAGTTTTACATTTTAAAATAAATGCTTGATTTCGGTTTTAAAATTTAAAATAACTACTTTGATTTTAAGCAACACATTTCCACAATGCAATTACCCCTTGCAATGCACACGTGTGTGTGCCACCCTACTAGTGTAAATTGGTAGCAACATTTTAATCTCTTAAAAAGCCAAAAAGATTCAGTAACTACATATAACTTCCACGCCATTCCATTACTTAAACAAAACTCACTTCTCATCTCACAAAATTCACTATTTGTGTTTCAATTTGGGTTTGCACATTTATCACGCGTGCAATGGTCGCTATTAGCCTAGCATATACATACATACATACATACATACATACATACATATGTGTGTGTGTGTGTGCGTGTGTGTGTGTGTGAATTTCTGCTCCACCAATTCAAGGAAACTCGCAACAAACTAGTAAGATGTGAAACAAGAAACGTAAAGATTTTGCAAGAACTTTATCAACAAAAAACTGATTCAATTAACAATCAATCCAATTAATCGTCACCAAATGGGAATTGGTCCTTAAATCTCGTCACGAAACCACTACAAAAATAAATCTGGTTTGGAAGAGTCTAAATTACAGGAAACTTGTTTTGGATGATAAAATACCACAACGTTCAATTCCTTGAATTGCAATTTCCTTTTCATCTGCCCCATCCCATGCATCCTGCCATTCCTTTAGCTGCCGTGACAAGGTTATAAGTTAAAATGTTTCAGAAAGCAGTGAAAATGAGGCAAAATGCAGCAGAAAGTTTTGATAAATAGTCAAGGTATACAACCTGATTCTGTGCTGGACCTGCTGGTTGAGCAGTTGATTGTCTTGACGATACTGAGTCAGCCTAAAACAAGAAATAAGTCAGAAAACTGGATAGTAGAAAACATGAAAAGCAAATTAAGGTATTATTTTTTGAATAACTACAAAATTCGCAAAAGATGTTGTTAGAGAAGTGTTTTAATTTATCGCCTTACTGTTTACCGTTCTTCTACAAGAGTATTATAGTAATTGTCTTTGACCCAATGGTATTATAAATACACGTGAGTAAAGGAGGCTAGGTTAACTCCTTGACCCTTCTTCTTTCTCCTTTGTCTCTCCTCTTTCCTATCTTCTTCTTCCTCTTTTAAACTGTAAATTCATATTTTGCAGTTCAACTTAGTATTAGAGTATCCGATCCAACCATATAACGAGCTGTAGAAATTTGGGCTTCAACGCGAGGTACCCAGTTTGTGATGATGTCATTTTCTGTACGGTGATGTCAGCGTAACGTCAACAGATCATACGGTTGTAGACCAACGCCAACTATATGGGTTGATTCGTCTTGGTATCCTGGTAATTATAGTGATTTTTGTATATCTTTTGTATGGTGTTTGATGCCGTTTTTGGATTTTCAATAACTATTTTCGATTTCGTAACCCTAGTTCGCAATCTACAACTCGCAGCTTTGTCAGTGTTTTAGATTGTTGATACCCATTCTATAAGTGTTAAATCTCCTTGTTTGGGTCTGATCTGAGACTATTTTACTGTGAATTGAGGTTTTAGCTTCAAATGTGTGAAATCCTAATTCGTGATCTGCAAATCGTGGCATTGTCAATTATTTTGGTCTAAGGTTGATTTGGTGCGTATTGAAGTTTTAGCTTCATTCATTTTTATTGTTTTTTGCTTTTCTTTGCTTCGGTGCTTTGGTTTTTGGATCAATCAAGACTGTTCTTGTTATGGGTATCTTGGATCTGCTTTGATTGGGTTCTGATTTGGTCCATCAAGAGTTTATTCTCGTTTTCGGTTTGATATTAGTTTGATTTTAGTCTAGTACTTGCTGGCTTGAGTTAATATGGCTGATCCAAACCTTGTTAATCTTAAAGATGATGATTTGTTAAGATGTGTCACTTCTAAGCGATTAAATGGTGTTAACTATTTAGCCTGTGTACAAACTTTTAAGGTTTTTCTCAAGAAAAATTGAAGTACATTACCGATCCTCCTTCATCCAAAGGTGATTATGTGCTTTCCTGTTGGGAAACAGTCAATTCCATTGTTATGGGCCGGTTAGGACATAGTTTGGAGCCTCGTATTATAACCACCATAGAGTTTTGGGATACTTCTAAGTAAACAGTAGGACTTTGGTGCTCTTCGCTATTTTTTTGGGAATGAGGTTGCTCGTTCTTTTGAGGGCATTTCTTTATCTCAAAGAAAATATGTGATTGACCTTCTCTCCTAGATCGATCTTCTGGGTCTCAGCCGGTTGATACTCCTATGGGCTCTACTATTAAGCTTAATGCTAACCATGGTGCATCATTTGCTGATGTTAGTCGTTACCGTCGACTTATTGGGAAGTTGATTTATCTTACAGTCACTCGTCCTGACATTATTTACACTGTTGATGCTGTTAGTTATTATATGCATGCTCCTTGTCATGTGCATTTTGAGGCTGTTTATAGCATTTTGTGCTATTTGAAGAGTACTCCAAGACGTGAATTGTATTATTAACCTTCTGATTCCTTGATTGTGACAGGGTTTAGCGATTCTGATTGGACGGGTAGTCACTCTACTAGAACATCCATCTCGGGCTATTGTAACTTTGTTGGTGGTAATCTGGTTACTTGGCGCCTTAAAATACAAAGTGTTGTTGCCTGCTCAAGTACTAAAGCGGAGTATCGGGCAATGGCTCATATTGCCTTCTAAAATGTTGTGGGTTCGCTCCCTTCTTCAGGACTTTGGTGTCGCTACCCCTATCCTTATGCAGTTGTTTTTGCGATAATCAAGCTACTATCTTTATTGATAATAACGCAATTTTTTCATGAGCGCACTAAATATATTGACGTTGATTGTCACTTTTTCACGATTTATTATTGTAAAAATAGATTGTCGCTCATTATATTCGCTCGGAAGATCAATTGGGTGATATTCTTACAAAACTATTACCTTGTTATACCTTCCACCGATTGATTGTCAAGATGGACATGCTTGATTTCTATGCTCCAACTTGAAGGAAAGTGTTGAAGAAGTATTTTAATTTATTGCCTTATTGTTTATCTTTCTTCTACAAGAATATTATTGTAATTATCTTTGACACAATGGTATTATAAATACATCTGAGTAAAGCAGGCTAGGTTAATTCCTCAAATCTTCTTCTTTCTCATTCATCTCTTCTCTCCCATGTCTTCTTCTTCCTCCTCAAACCCTAAGTTCATATTTTGTGATTCAACTCATGTATTTTTAAAACTGAACCATGATAAAAATATTTTCATTAATTCTCAAACAAGTTCCTTTACAGTGAATTCCTTAGGAGATACCAACTCTATTAGAATTTTAAATATTAACAAATTGACAAAAGTTTCTACGTTTATTTTTATTTTTGATCACCAAGGTTCACAAACTCCCAACATGTTATTTTGATGTTTGAATTATTTCAAATTCTTGATTTTTTTAATATCAACAAATAGTTAAATGCTTCCAAAAAACTTTTTATGCTCTTTTAGAGATTTGACAAATTTCAGGTAATTCAAGC
The DNA here is from genome assembly GCA_034768845.1 of Heliamphora exappendiculata. Taxonomy (NCBI): domain Eukaryota; kingdom Viridiplantae; phylum Streptophyta; class Magnoliopsida; order Ericales; family Sarraceniaceae; genus Heliamphora; species Heliamphora exappendiculata. The sequence goes on from JAOTRH010095723.1 coordinate 13,680, forward strand.
TTATGAGACAATCAAAGTGGGACAAGGTATAAGACCTTGAATCAGTTTTACTCAGGTAAGTATAGAAATTTCTCAATGGACAAAAATTCGAAAGACCAACATTTAAAAGTCCATTGGAGCATATGAATGCATACATTTATAGTTAAGCAAAAGTTTAGAAAAAGTTAAGCACATCAAAGATGCAACAATGTTATTGTTATTACTTATTTGTCTTTGATCTGCAACAAGAAAGATGCAACTTTATTATGTGCAACTACTTTGTCCAGGGAACCTGAATTGATTCAGATACAATAAAAAATCAAATTACTATGCATTGTTCATCGTGCAAAAAGACAAACAAATATCTAAGCTTCCCAATTTGAAATCAAGTAGGAATACAAAAGTTGGCACTATTCCAGAATCTTGCATAATTCATAGTTTAGTGAGGCCTCAAGGTCAGTGAAAACTGTTTTTCCCAGTGTTCCTTGCACTCAGAACAACAAATTTTTGCTTGCCCTTCTACCATGGAAAAACATCTCACTTTGTTCCATCAAAACAGACAATATGAGTTTGTTTTGGCAAAAAACCAACATGAAACACCAATAGAAAACTGAAACTTCAGTGTTTCTGCCAAACACCGCACAACGAAACAAAATAACCAGCCAAAGAGGTAAGAGTTTCTATGTAAAGTTCCTCTGGTAAAAAGATGCGAGAACAGAGAAAACATTTCAATTTTGTCTTGCATCTCTAAGAAAACAAAAATAGGAGAGAGAGAGAGAGAGAGAGAGGAGAAGAAGAGGAGAAGGTTGAGCTATTTAAAGCTATTCAGGATTTCTTCCTTGTACACATAACTGCTTCTTTTTCTTTTCCACAGCTCCTAGAGCCTACCTTTCATAGATTCTCCATTATAACGGAAAAGCACCATCCCAACCCAACACTTCATAAAATTTGTTTATCAACATAAGTTTCTTATCTTAACTTTTTAAGTTGTAGTATTTATATGACGTTTGATAAACCTTGTTCTTAAACTTTATTTTGACTAGAAGGATTGTTTTAGCCTTGTTTTTCCCGGACCTTGATAAATTCTATGTCCCTATTCAGTGATGACTTCATGTCCGTTTAGAATCATATATGATTTCCCAACAAGGTTTTAAATCGCGGTATTGGCCAGCAGAACGGTCGCGTGTAACAGGTATCGAGTATTGAGTGTATCAGTCAATCTGTAATAAGAATCGAGCGCCACGAACGTGAATTTTTTTCAAGCGCTAGAAAATGGCATAAACCTCATTGATACATATATTCTAGCTTTATTTACTACAAATTGAATGTTTGTAGTTGTTTTTAATTGCTATTTAGACATAAAAAATATATTTTCTAAAATTTATGTTGTTTTTACCATTAAAAAAAATACGATATTGTTGTATGATAAAATAATTTCACTAAGTATCTATGATATTATAAATACTAATATAATTGATAATCTTTGATAACAAAGACAAGCAAAAAAATAATATTGATTATGATAATGTCATGCATGATGCATGTTTTAAACCTCTAATATAGTTATATACTAACAAATAATAATTCAACATTATACTACATATTATATAATGAATAATTCAACTTAAATAAAAAATATTATACTAAATAATAAATATTTATATTACTTTTACTTTATATAATATAAATGAGGTAAGGTACATGCATAATTTAAATATTACATACAATAATAACAAGAAATTATAAAGTGATAAATTAAAAATAATAATTAAAAAAACAAGATAAAAATATAAATTTATAATGGGAATTTAAATACCAATTAAAGTAATAAAAAAAACTTACAAATTAAAAAAAAAAACTTACAAATTTAAACACCCAAAATCACCTGCGACTAGGTTACACCCAAAACATGCGACCTCCACTCGAATCCCAAAACTAGTGCACGATCAGCAAATCGCAAACACCACCGAAATCACCTCCACTCCAGTCGTCACTCTATCACCTCCAATCCAGTCGTCGCGAGCGAACACCACCGAAATCACCTCCACTCCAGCCGTCGCGAACACCACTGAAATCACCCAAATCCCACATCGCGACTCCACTGACACTCGAACGACGCTGAAAACCCTAGATCCAAACTGAAATCGCCACTGGAACCCTAGATTCGAAAAGTAAGATGAGTTCAGAAGAGGGAAAGAAGTTGGAAAGAGGAAAGAAGTTGGAAAGAGGCAAAAGATGTTCGGGAAAATAGAAAAGGCACAGAGAAGTTCGAAGAAGACAAAAAAAAAAAGCAAAAAGGTGAGATCTCGCAGCTTGTCGTTGTGTCGGGGTCGTATTGTCTGTAACGGCCGTTACAGACCGATACTCCACTGTTACCCGTTACGTAACGGGAGTAACGGCCGATATTGGTGTCAATATCTGTGCAGCCAATACATTACAGCGTTACGGAATAAACCCTTCAAGATACCATTACGTAACGGTCGATCTGTTACGTAACGGCCGTTATTTATAACCCTATTTCCCAAAAGAAACCGACACGTGAATCGATCCATGGACCTCAAGAACATTCTATTAACCATTTTATATATATA
>JAOTRH010095734.1:0-13913 GCA_034768845.1 Heliamphora exappendiculata
TGGGTTTTCGTGCCCTGTGGTTTACGCTTTTGATTATCATGGATGCCTTATTATTATTATATTATGAAAATCATTTTAAAAAGCTTAGACTCCTATTATGCATGATGATGTGATTCACGGGTTGTGGTATTTCCATATAAATTTCTTTTCTTGTTGTGAGTTGCGACAAGTTCATAACTACTATTTAGGTCACATTGGCAAAATAGGAACAGGCTGTCCAAAATTTCTGCATAAAAAACTTACGGCCGTGAGAAATAGTCTAGCGGTTGTTTGGTTTGGATGTGGCGACCGGAACTTTTACGTAGAAAAGTTCACGACCTGGACATTAGGATGCCATGGCCGTAAGGTTTGGGAGAAAAAGTTTATGGTCGTTGGGTTACAAGATAATAGCCGTTGAAAAAAGGTGGCGGCCGTAATAAAAGGTTTTTGGCGCGAAACTTGGAACAGATTCTGTGGGTTTCCTCCATTTCTGGATCTATAAAAGGGGCTGCTGTTCCAGACCCCACCGTTCGGGCTATCTTGTATTCTCCTTGTAACCTTCATGGCCCACTCTTACAACAACTCTTTGTTAACTTGGATGAGCAATTTTTCCCCGGTTGAGCGCAAGAACTTCCTCAACTTTGGTCTAGATGCGCTGTTCTCTCTGAGGATTCTAAGGGTTGATTGGTATCTTCTTAAAGGAGCAACCCGGCTATGGGATCCTGAGGTACATGTACTCTGTTTTGGGGCCGAGGAATTATGTCAGACTATGGAGGACTTTTCGTCCATTCTGAAAATGTCGGGCTTAGAAGAGGTCATAGTTCCCACGCCTTTCTTGAGTCCCAGGGACAGGTTGATGTAGCTCTATGGTTATTCCAGGCATGAATCTTCTCTCATTACTCATGACCGATTTCTCGATGTGACTTGGATCGTGGACCGCTTCGAGCCTCGGGGGGTCTTTTGGAGAGTCCTCTTTTCAGCTTCAGCGCCGGCATGCTCTTTGCATCTGTCTTCTGGCTCGCATCCTCTTGGGACCCTCGGGCGGACGGGCTGGCTCTTTCTTGGTAGATGTGGCTCATCAGATCCACGAGGGCCGGGATTCTATCCCATTAGTTCTTATCGAGATACTTCTTGGCCTTGATGTAGTTTACACTGAGGGTGCCCTTTATTTTGCCGGTAATGCTCTCTTGCTACAGGTAGTCTCTCAACTCTCTTTTTTTTGTATTTCTCTTGGGTTTTTCCATTCAGCTATCCTTTTTATGTGTTTTCTATCTATTTGTCTTCTCAGCTCTCCTTTTCGTTATTCTCTCAGATTTTTCACTCAGCTCTCCTTTTTCTTTATTCTTTTAGATTTTTTCACTCAGCTCTCTTTTTTCTTTGTTTCTCTCTGGTTGGGCTAATGGAGAAAGTAAATCTGCTATAGAAGCCTATGTCTAACAGTGGGCCACTTAGGGGTCTTGTTGGTCGGCTTGACGCTGGCCATCTTCTAACATCCTTATTGCATTCTTCGTCAGTTCGAGCATACTTAAATCTTCCCCGAGACTAGTGTGAGTCATCTGTAAAGTTTTCCTCACTAAGCCCCCTTCTTGGGTCAGTACTAGCGGGCTTGGTCTTCTTGACCGAAGTACCAGTTGGCGGGGATTTTGGCAGTAGGTTATCTATGAGTTACAAGGTTTGGCTGCAAGTGGAGATAGAGCACATGGTAGGATAGGAAGGGGATACAAAGAGAAGGAGGACTTGATTTTGCTTTGCTATACCTTAATATTTTGCTTGTTTTCCCTTCTTAATTTCTTAGGATGAGGACTTGCGAGCTTCTTTTGCTTTTGAAAATTGTATTTGTAAAACTCATTAATGAAAGTTTATCCACTTTTGGTTTATGGTGACTTTTTTAGATTTTCATTCTTAAAACATAATCATTTTATTAGAAAAACTTAAAACAAGTTTTTTCCCTGATTCTGCTACTTGTCACAAAAACGGAGAATTCAACTTAAGGGTTTGGGCCGAACTTCTAATAGAAGCTGCCTACGTATGAGCTAGTAAGAGATAGAACGTTTTGACGCTCGGGTTTGGGCTCGAGTTACACTCGAGTATTTGACGCTCTCCTTTTGCGGGCTTTCCCTAAAGGATAGAACGTTTTGAGCTAGTCAGGGTTAATGGGTGTAGAGAAAACATTTTTGTCTAGATCCATAAGGATGACAGCGCCTCTTGACATCAAGGTCTTGATGAGATAGGGTCCAGCCTAATTAGGTTTGAACTTTCCACTTGGATAAAAGAATTGAGCTCTGATATTTTTGAGGACTAATTCACATTCCTTCAAGTTCTAAGACTTAACTTTCTTGTTAAATGCCCGAGCTATCCTTCTCTAATATCCTTGAATATGAAACAGCGCTCTAAGCCTCCTTTCGTCAAACAGGAGCAACTCTTCGAACCTGTTCCTCTGCCATTCTGACTCGGGGATATCGCTTTCAGCTATTATTCTTAAAGATGGGATTTCCAATTCTATAAGTAGAACTGCTTCCATTTTGTAGACCAAAACAAAGGGCATTGCTCCAGTAAAAGTTCTAATCGATGTTCGGTATCCCTAAAGCGCAAATGGAAACTTTTCCAGCAAATCCTTACTTCCATTTATCGTTTTCTATAGGAACTTCATTACATTATTATTTATAGCATCCACAGTTCTATTGGTTTGCGGTCTGTACGGTGAAGACTTATAGCTGACGACTCAATACTCTTCCCAAAGGTCTAGCACTTCTCCTAGAAAATGGGAACCGTTGTCGAAAATTATCTCATGTGAAACTCCGTACCGATAGATGATATTTTCTTTGATGAATCTGGCTACTTGGGAGGTTTTCAAGATTGAGTAAAAGGCAGCTTCGACCCACTTCATGAAGTAATCAATTGCCATGAGAATAAACTCGTGCCCATTCGATGCCTTCGCGGTAACCTTTCATATTATGTCAATTCCCTAAACTCGGAATGGCTAGGGCGAGGTCATGTTATAAAGTTGAGACGAAGGTACATGCATGAGGTTTGCGTGGATCTGGCATTTTTGGCACCTTTAAACAAACTGGTGGCAATTCATTTTCATGGTCATCTAGAAGTGTCCTTGGCATTGGATCTTCATAGCCAGCATCATCCCACTCATGTGAGCTCCACAAACTCCTCTACGAATTTCTCTCATCACCTCGCGTCCCATTTTCGTGTTGACACAAAGCTTATTGACTCCCAGATATTCTCTTTTGTACAGTTTTCCTCCACAGATCACGAATTGTGTGGCGAGTCTCCTAATACCTCTCTGGTCCTTTTTACTGGCTCGGTTCGAATATTTTTCCCTTTCGATGAAATTCTAAATGTTGTAATACCATGGTAGCCCGTCATTGGCTTCTTGGGTAATGGCAATGTTGCTGATCGGTGGTGTATCCTTCTGTTGAATCTGAAAAGGCCTCATTCTTACCCCGGGTGGTATGTCTGTCATTGATGCCAGAGTGATCAAGGCGTCAACGAACTTGTTTTGCAGTCTCGAAACATGGGTGAACACCACACTTTTAAAGCATGGAATTATTGTTTCAAGCTCTTGGTGATACTGAACCAGCCTTTCTTCTTTAACATTTCACTCTCAATTTTCCTGAGATATAACCAAAGCTGAGTTTCCTATAACCTCCAACTTTCTTGCCTCTAGTTCCTGTCAGGGTTGTATACTAAAAATTATGGATTTTGTTGGTTTTAGTATTTAATTTTATTTTTTTAATAATTTTTATTTTATTTTATGAGAATCTTAATGAGTAATGTATGCAATATCATTTCTTTAAATGTTATGCATAGTTGTCCTTTATTCTGTATAGTATTTAATCTTGTGTATAGAGTTCGACTTGCACACAGAAGACCAAATTATGCGTTCTTGTAGAATATAAGTTTACGGTTCACAATTTAGATAGAATAAGACAAACCATCGATACGACTATAATACAGAGTTTTAGTAAGCATGTCTTGGTTATGGGGAACAGATAATAGCGTCGTATGTTGTTCCGACTCTCTGTACTAGTACACTTGTGTGTATTTAACAGGACTACATTTGGGTGATTAATTTTATAATGGCTATATAAATTAATTTACACCCCAAAATTACTATGAGTGCTTATACTCTTAATCTTTAAATAATTTTTATTTGCGTATATTTAATATTTGTTATTTTGATTCATTAGAGGGTGCGATCTTTTATGGGTCAATAGTTCTGGTGAGTTGGATAGCGATATTAATTATATGGTGAATATTAATTATTGACGGAATACACGTCCCGATTGTTCGAGATTGATGATACCCCCTTAAGGAAGTTTATAAGTTTTAACTAGGCCAAACCTTACAGGTGGATTTAATTATCCGGCCAGCAAATAAGTTAAGCAGATGGGCTTAAGAAATTTTAAGAAGTTGATTAAATTAAATTATCGGTATGTAAATTTAATTGGCTAGTATCGGGAGTTTTAATGTGGGAAGATGAGTTGAGCGTTTAATAACAGGAACTCAATGCAATTGATCTTGAGATTATGACTAGAAGGGCAGTTACAGTTCCTTAGTGGTATGAACTGTAATATAGTATTTTATAAAAATTGCAAAAATCGCTGTAAGGTTTTCATAAATTACAGAAATTGCTAAGAGGTTTGCATATTTGCAGAAATTGCTGGAAAGGTATATGAGTCACACTAGCAGTCTATGTCATAATTACTCCATAGGTCCCTGCTGTAACTTATACATATGTGGGTAGGCTAAACTAATTTCAGTTGTTATCTTTCAAGACTCAGATTGATCGGGTTCTGCCGGTAGCAGTTCTCGAAAGACCGTAGCCCACACTACGTTTGGAAATCGCATCAGGAATATAGTAGAAAGTCTATTCAGAGCTTCAATTCATAGAATCAAAGTTCGTAAATGAAGAAATGACCGAAATGTATTCAGCTAAATTAACGATGATGGCACGGGTTTTAGTTTGATTGTTGGACATCAAAAAGCTTTTTAATCTAGAGCCTATTTCGGAAATTGCCCATCTAGTATTTTTTATCAAAAAATATCGCATTCAAGTCAATTTCCCATCTAAATTAAGGGTTTGGGCTCGAGTTACACTTGAGTATTTGACGCTCTCCTTTTGCGGGCTTTCCCTCAGGGTTATAACGTTTTGAGCTAGTCAGAGTTAATGGGTGTAGGGAAAACATTTTCGTCTAGATCCATAAGGATGACAGCGCCTCTTGACATCAAGGTCTTGATGAGATAGGGTCCAGCCCAATTAGGTTTGAACATTCCACTTGGATAAAATATTGGAGCTCTGATCTTTTTGAGGACTAATTCACATTCCTATAAGTTCTAGGACTTAAATTTCTTGTTAAATTCCCGAGCTATCCTTCTCTATTTTCTTTGATGAATCTGGCTACTTGGGAGGTTTTCAAGATTGAGTAAAAGGCAGCTTCGACCCACTTCATGAAGTAATCAATTGCCATGAGAATAAACTCGTGCCCATTCGATGCCTTCGCGGTAACCTTTCATATTATGTCAATTCCCTAAACTCGGAATGGCTAGGGCGAGGTCATGTTATAAAGTTGAGACGAAGGTACATGCATGAGGTTTGCGTGGATCTGGCATTTTTGGCACCTTTAGACAAACTGGTGGCAGTTCATTTCCGTGGTAATCTAGAAATATCCTTGGCATTGGATCTTCATAGCCAGCATCATCCCACTCATGTGAGCTCTGCAAACTCCTCTAGGAATTTCTCTCATCACCTCGTGTCCCTTTTTTGTGTTGACACAAAGTTTATTGACTCCCAGATATTCTCTTTTGTATAGTTTTCCTCCACAGATCACGAATTGTGTGGCGAGTCTCCTAATACCTCTCTGGTCCTTTTTACTGGCTCGGCTCGAATATTTTCCCTTCTCGATGAAATTTCAAATGTTGTAATACCATGGTAGCCCGTCATTGGCTTCTTGGGTAATGGTAATGTTGCTAATTGCTAGTGTATCCTTCTGTTGAATCTGAAAAGGCCCCATTCTTACCCCGGGTGGTATGTTTGTCATTGATGCCAGAGTGATCAAGGCGTTAGCGAACTTGTTCTGCAGTCTCGAAACATGGGTGAACACCATGCTTTTAAAGTAGGGAATTATTATTTCAAGCTCTTGGTGATACTGAACCAGCCTTTCTTCTTTAACATTTCACTCTTCATTTTCCTGAGATATGACCAAAGCTGAGTCTCCTATAACCTCCAACTTTCTTGCCCTTAGTTCCTGTCAGGGTTGTATACTAAAAATCATAGATTTTATTAGTTTTAGTATTTAATTTTATTTTTTTAATAAATTTTTTTTATGAGAATCTTAATGAGTAATGTATGCAATTTTATTTCTTTAAATGTTATGCATGATTGTCATTTATTCTGTACAGTATTTAATCTGGTGTATAGAGTTCGGCTTGCACACAGAAGACCAGATTATAGGTTCTTGCAGAATATAAGTTTACGGTTCACAGTTTAGATAGAATATGACAAACCATCGGAATGACTATAGTACAGAATTTTAGTAAGCATGTCTTGGTTACGGGGAACAGATAATAGCGTCATCTATTGTTCCGACTCTCTGTACTAGTACACTTATGTGTATTAAACAAGACTACATTGGGGTAATTAATTTTATACTTGCTATATAAATTAATTTACACCCCAAAGTTCTTATGAGTGCTTATACTCTTAATCTTTAAATAATTTTTATTTATGTATATTTAATATTCGTTATTTTGATTTATTAGAGGGTGCGATCTTTTATGGGTCAATAGTTTCGGTGAGTTGGATAGCGGTATTAATTATATGGTGAATATTAATTATTGATGGAATCCACGTCCCGATTGTTCGAGATTGATGATACCCCGTTAAGGAAGCTTATAAGTTTTGACTGGGCCAAACCTTACAGGTGAATTTAATTATCCGGCCGGCAAATAAGTTAAGTAGGACTTAAGAAATTTTAAGAAGTTGATTAAATTAAATTATTGGTAAGTAAATTTAATTGGCTGGTATCAGGAGTTTTAACGTGGAAAGATGAGTTAAGCATTTAATAACAGGAACTCAATGCAATTGGTCTTGAGATTATGACTAGAAGGGTAGTGACAGTTCCTTAGTGGTATAAACTGTAATATAGTGTTTTCTAAAAATTGCTGAAATTGCTGCAAGGTTTTAATAAATTGCAAAAACCGCCGAGAGGTTTGCATATTTGTAGATGGAAAGGTATCTGAGTCACACTAGGGGTCTATGTCATAATTACTCTGCAGGTCCCTGCTGTAGCCTATACATATATGGGTAGGCTAAACCAATTTCTGTTGTTGTCTTTCAAGACTCAGATTGATCGGGTTCTGCCGGTTGTAGTTCTCGAAAGATCGTTGCTCATACTACGTTTGAAAATTGCATCAGAAATATAGTAGAAAGTCTATTCGGAGCTTCAATTCAGAGAATCAAAGTTCGTAATTGAAGAAACTACCGAAAGGTATTCATCTAAATTAACTGTGATGGCACGAGTTCTATTTTGATTGTTCGACATCAAAAAAATTTTAATCTAGAGCCTATTTTGGTAATTGCCCATCTTGTGTTTTTTTATTGAAAAATATCGTATTCAAGTCAATGATCTTGGAAGTTTTCCTCCAACAATTGGTATTTGAGCTGTTTTGATTATGTTTTCGGTTAATCGAGGGGCTGGGTAGATTTAGAACTATGCTAAATTTGTTTTGCAGGCGTTCTAATCCCGATTTTATGATCATCATTGTATTCATCTTTGATTGAATGTGTAGATGATGATTATAATTTAATTTTGAATTACGAGGGTTAATCGTGATAGTTTTAGGCTTTTTAGATCAATTGTGAGCCTTTGGGACATAGGTTTTCGATGTAAAAGATTTTATTAGTTTTTTAAATATTATGTAGAATATTTAAGAACAGGTTTGAATGTCCAAGAACATGAAGAACAAGTAGCGGCATAACTGGTGGTTCCGGTGGTGCTTTAAGGAGTTTTTAGGCCCCAGATTGTGGTATTTTTTTCATGATTTTTCAATATATTTTTTTGGTAAGTTTCTGCAGATTTTATGCATTAAAAACAGTATCAAAATAGATCCCAAAATAACCAAAAAAAACCATAAAAAATAGCCACCACCGGCGGCTTCGGCTGTAGCGGTTCGGGGCTAATTTTGGTGGTTTTTTGGGACAATTTTGAGACTAGTAAAATTGGCTTGAAAAATAGTGCAAAATAGTGAGAAAAAGTTAGCAAAAGTGGCACGAAAACAAAGGCAATAGGCAGCGGCAGCGGCTATCCGGGGCTATATTGGGGGCCGTTTTTGAGCTTTTTTGGAATGTTTTTGAGGCATTCTTCAGGGCAATATGTGGCTGTATATCAGTGTTAAAAATAGCATGAAATGGGAGTAGGAACAATCACAGAACAGTGGCAAAAGCAACGACGGTTGTGCGGCGGCATAGCCCCTTTGGGGCTCATCAAAAGCTATTTTGAGGCGTTTTTGTTCTGATTTTTAATAGAAAAATAATAATTTTCGTAAGCTATTTTTAAAAAAATATTGGGATGAAAATAGAGTTTGGGAGTGGCGGCAAAAGCCACCAGAAGCGGTGGCAGTGGTCCGGCGCCGGGTGTTGCCGGCGGTGGTGAATTGGTTCGAGGTCTCCCGAGGCTGTTTTCTGATGAGATAAGACTCAAGAATGGTTGTATATCTATAACATTGCGAATGGATGAATTCTTGCTCGATTTTGACAAGAATAAGCAGTTTTTTGCAACGATTGAAAGACTGAAAGCTTATATAGATACAGGAACTAGAAACTCGATAGAGTTTTACCTCGATCATAAAATCGGATAATATTTATCTTGTTTATTTATTTACATAAACTATGTGGATGACAAATATTGATTTTATATTTTTTGTTTAATTTAATTAATTCAGAAAAATTCAGTTTTAATTGATATTTTGTAAAAGAAAAGAAAAGAAAATTTTTTTAATTAAAAGTTTTTAAATTAAATTGAAAAAGTTTAGATATTTTATTTTATTTTACAAAGTAACACGTTTCAGATGATTTTTTTAATAAATCGAATATCTTGAAAAAACGTAAAAATTAATTTTGAATTTTTGTATTAATTAAATGAAAAAGGTTTAGTTTTAAGAAATTGTTCTTTTTTTCAAAAAAAGTGTAATAACTCGTACTTGAATGCCTTTATTCAATACCTTAGTTATAAAGTAAAGAAAAAATTGTACATTTAATTTTTTTTACACATTAAAACACAAAAGAGATGGTTTTCAAAAAAACTAAGTGGGAGAGAATTTATTCACAGATAAATACTGTGGTTCCCACGACCAATTCGTAGGTGATGTAATTAATTCTGCGTGTTGGTAAAAGGCCTTTCTCTCCATCGGACAGAATCAATTGCGGTATTGCCGGTACGAACTTTCTTCAAGGATAATTCTGAATAATTGTTAGCGTAGATCATTTTTCCATCTGAAGGGTTCATTGCGAAGCGATTGATTTGGGATTAGGTGGTAGTTAACACTTAGCTGTAAATAATAGTATTATCTTAATCTGAGTTACTGCTATTATTTATTAGATCGAAACTATGTTAGTTATTTAATTTTACTAACCATGGTATGTTGCCTAGATAGTAAAATTAATTAAAATTAGTCAATTTAGGCAAACGATGGATAGTAAGCGTCCTCCCATCGAGGCATACTATTCACAGGGAACTAAGTTGCTGGTGAATTCTTTTTAAATGGCAGAGGAAACCAATTTAAAATAAAATTCAAAGTTCTTGCTCGTTATAATTAATGATTTTTAAATATGTGATTCTCAAGTTTTAAAATGGATTTCAAATCACTCGCGACCATACTCAATGAAAACAAATCAAAAGGGACCAAACTATGCAGATTGAAAAAGGAACTTGGATATTGTCTTCACTGCCGAGGACTACTTGTATTATCTGAGATTTGTCCACCAGCACCTGATGAGGGGGCAAATGAATAGGAAACCCTGACTCATCAAAAATAGCAGAAAGCTGATCAGATGGCTCGCTGTTATATTTTGGCTTCTACGTCAAATGTATTGTAGTATTAGCACCAGTCTATGCCCAGTGAAAATGATATGATTATGAACCTCAAAGAAATATTTGAGGATCAAAATCATGCTGCTAAGTAGGTGGCCATGAAATCCTTCATGAATACAAGCATGATTGAAGCCACCCCAGTTAGGGATCATGTTCTGAAGATGATCAGTCATCCGAATGAACTAGAGATCCTAAGAGTTGAGATTGATGGGAAAACCTAGGTTGATATCATACTCTAGTCACAGTTTGATAGCTTTAAGCAATTTTTCCTAAATTATTCAATGAATAAGCTCAGCATTTCATTGGTAGAACCTCTTAAATAACTTTAAGTAGTCGAGGGTGTTCTTAGGAAGACAGGTACTGTGCATGTGGTTGAAAAAGTTCTTCCTTAAAGCCGAAAGGCAAGAAGAAGAAAAAGGGTCAAAAATAGGGAGGCATAGGTCCAAAAGCAGCTAAAGGGCCAAAAGCTGGTGTGAAGAAGCTAAGAGACAAGTGCTATTACTATAACCAATTTGGGCATTGAAAAAAGTAGTATCCAATTGTTCTCAATAAGCAGAATAGGCAAGGTAATTTCTGTTCACTAGTGGTTAAAATATGTTTAGTGGTTTTATTTATCGGTATCTCGTGTTTAGATACGAGAGCCACTAATCATGGCTGCAATTCCTTACAGGGGTTCTAGGAAACCAGATTGCTCAGTGATAGAAAAATTTACCTACATATGGGCAGTAATACAAGAGTGGAAGCAGTTGCAGTGGGAGATGTCACTCTCAGTTTTAGTGGATATATAGTTTTAATATTGAAAGACTGTCTTCATGTACCTTCGATTAGAAAGAATTTAATTAAGAACAAATATTCTATTTATTTTAATGACTCCGTGGTTATTAAGAAAAATAAACGCTTTATTTGTTCTGGTACATTGATGGATGATCTGTATGTTATAGCTCCTATATCTCCAACATTGCAACTGGCTGAATTGAGTAACACATCTAATTTACCATATAAGAGAAAGAATCCTTCTTTAATGATCCAAACATCTCTTTGACACTTACGCTTGGGTCATATTAATCTAAAAAAGATAAATAAATTGGTAGAAGATGGACCTTTGTGTTCATTAGAAGTAGAGACACTACTTGTAATGACCCTGCTCGGACCCTAGTATTAGTTACGGATAGTCCACAAGGCTATAGAGTACTAATGAGATTCAAAATCCTAACTCAACTCGAAACCCTAAAAGATCCAAAACTCAGGCAACAAGATCTTGACACTCGGAGAGTCTCCCAACATTCTAAATTAAATAAATAGCATAAAATATAAGATTAAAAATCAAAATTCCTCATAAGTAGGGTAAAATGACCGTTCTGCCCATAATATAGCAAAAAGTTCTAAAAATTTAAATTTTGACACATAGATACCCTAAATCAAAGATTTAAGTACAATTAAGTAGCAAAGAAAAAAATAACATAAAAATGACAAAAATACCCCATAGTGGCCGACCACCTTGGGAAGAGTGCCAAAAAGTAACTTTTTGCTTTCTTTTTAGCTTAAAATAAAGAGAAAGATATTAAATCAAGAATTATAATGGTACGTACGTGAAGAAAATATGTGACGAGATTGTGATTGGATTCAGATGGGTAAGCATATACTTTGGGAGCATTTAGTTTGTATGGCATGTTTAGCCCCTAGTGACTCATAAGGTTCAAGTGGCAGTATTAGTCATAATGGTCATAAGGCTAGAGTAGTCCAACACAAAGTAGTGATATGATTTCAAGTTAATAATCGTAAGTCGATCTGGAAGTAGTCTTCGATGCATGTTTGAATATGGAAATGAGCTGGTTTTTGGTAGACTGGTAGTCTTTCCAGTAGAAGTGGAGAATGTTTGAAATTAGTTTCGGTGGTGGGCTAGTTTAGAGACATATGATCGCTTGTGGAAGTCGTACTCGATGTAAGTTGTGTTTTGGAGCCAACGTGTTCTCAATGATAGACTGGGGTTATGATACCATAAATTGAAAGCGCGGGAGTCAGATATAGCCAAGATTACCTTTAAGACTCGTTATGAGCATTATGAATTTGTGGTGATGCCTTTCGGGTTAATGAATGTACCTGCTGTATTTATGGACCTGATGGATTGGGTGTTTAGAAGCTTTCTAGACCAATTTTTAATTGTGTTGATAAACGATATTCAGTTATATTCTCGGAGTGAAGAGGAACATAAGGATCATTTGAAGATTCTATGTAGATCTTGAGAAAGTACAAGTTGTATGTAAACTTTGATAAGGGTGAGTTTTAGTTAGACCGGGTGATGTTTTTAGGTCATATTATATTTGGAGAAGAAATTCAAATGGACCCAACAGAAGTAGAAGCAACAGTTAATGGAAGAGGCTAACTAACGTGACAGAGATACAAACTTTTTGGGGCTAGTTGGTTATGTGATATGATCCTTGAAGATTAGATAGTAATTAGTTTAAGGTGGTAAGTAGGACTGGAAAACCTTTGCGCTAAGTGCTGAATATATGGGCTCGACCTTATCCACACCTACAATAAAGAACGTCTCAAGTAAACAAGGACACAATTTTGGAGAATGAGAAGGCACAATGTTAGTAAATCATTCTCAACCTTCCATACGATGAAGTACGGGGTAAACTTTTGGGGATGAAATTTGTTTAAGGGGGTAGTTTGTAACGACTCTGCTCGGACCCTAGTACTAGTGACGGATAGTCCACAATGCTATAGAGCACGAACGAGGTTCAAAACCCTAACTCAAATTGAAAACCCTTGCTCAACTCGAAACCCTAAAATGGTTCAAAACTCACGTAACAGAACCTTGACACCCGAAGAGTCTCCTAACATTCTAAATTAAGTAAATAACATAAAATATAATATTAGAAATAAAAAATACTCATAAGTAGGTTAAAATAACCGTTTTGCCCCTAGTACAACAAAAAGTCCTAAAAACTTAAATTTTGACACATGGATACCCTAAATCAAATATTTAAGTACAATTAAGTAGAAAAGGCCAAAATAACATAAAAAATAACAAAAATACCCCTTAGTGGCCGACCACCATGGGAAGAGTGCCAAAAAGTGCCTTTTTGCTTTGTTTTTAGCTTAAAATGATGAGAAAGATATTAAATCAAGCATTATGATGATCCAATACTTGTTGAATAAGTAATATACACAATAATATAGTGTTATAGGTCAATAAAAGTAAACAAATTATTATTGAAGTTCTTACACAACAAAATAAGTTTAAAAATCATATATTGCCAAAATAGCTTAATTTGACTTAAAAGGCTACATGTATTTAATCAATTTCTATGAAAAATATGATAATACATGAAAATACTATATTTATCATAAACAAACTAAAATAATAGGTCTCAATAGAAAAAGACACCAAAAGGATACATCAAATTAATTTTTAAAGCATTTTCTTGCACAAAATGGCACAAAAACCAATGCAAAACCCATTGATTGATGTGGGGTCAGGTTTTTGTCCCCAAAACAGCCCCTAGCAATATTTATCTCCTCCATGTCTGAATTTTAGCCCACAAAACTGAAATCAATTCAAATCATCTCACACTCATTAATTAAAATGAAGAAAGTCTTTTTTTGATACTTTATGTCCCCCTCTTGTCCCCTAGCCTTTGCCTATATAAACCAAGCTAACCACCCTCTTCTTCCCTTCGTATTTTTGTGCAAGTGAGGGAGAGAAACCAGACCTCTTTGCTATTGAGTGTTAAGGTGAGTTTGAGGGAGAAAAAGGAAGGAATCAAGGAGGTTTTCAGAAGCTAAGTCCAATTCCATCCTCCACCCTCCTTTGAGCTCTCAAAC
>JAOTRH010095745.1:0-16247 GCA_034768845.1 Heliamphora exappendiculata
GAAAATTATGATATTTTTTGTGATTTTTGGTTTAACAAAATAAAAGAAAAAAAAGATAAAAAGGAATCATAGGAAAAGAAAATGAATTTTTTTTGTAAAAGAGATGAATGCTAATATTACAATAAAAGAAATGTTAAATGGAACTTTATAAGAAAATTAAAACCAATACTAAAATAAAATAAAATAATAGAAATGAAAATTAAGCTAATAAAAAAAATAGAAAAAGAAAGAAAAAGAAAATTAAACTAAAAGAAAAATAAAATGGAACATTAACATTACATAAAAGAAACTAGAACATTTAAAAAGAAAATTGAGACTATATTAAAATAAAGCTATATGAAAAGAAATATAAATATAAATGCTAATATAAGAATATTAAACTAATACTTACAAGAAAGAAAATGGTGTATTAAAAGAAGATTAAAACTACTAATAAGATAGAGAAAATAAATGAAGTAAAAATACTAGAAAATGAATTTTACACTACTATAGAAAGAAACAATAATAGACAATAAAAGTTAAGAAAAAAATATTAAGCTAAGAAGAAAAATGAAACAATGTATTTAATTAAAATTACAAGAAAAAAAAATAAAATGAAATGCTTAGTAAAAGAAACTAGACTAACTAAAATGAAAAAAAGAAAATGGATGCTAGAACACTAAATTAACATAATAAGAAAAGTAAAGAAAATTTAAAATAAATGCTAATAAAGAAAATTAAACTAATGCTAGCAAAACAAAAGAAATTAAAAAAAATAACCATTTAACTTAAATATGAAATGTAGTATTAATTACCACATTCACATAAACGTAGGTGCGTTATTATAACAATTAACAATATTGTTAAGTCATAATTGTTAAAGAATGTCAGCATCATTTAATGATTTAATAAGCTTAATGCAGCTAAGTAAAGAACTAAGACAAGTAAACTAAATAAGCTAAAAATTGAACTTAAACATGAATGAAATAACTATGAATGAAATAACTATAAGCGATAAAAGAAGTAATAAAGTTAGCGCAGTTAATGTAACCCAGTCACTCCAACAGAGAAGAAATTGAGCTAGAAGGATCGGGGATCCAAACAAGGTACCTGAATCGTGGAATCCTCAATTGGGGAATGTGCCTCAATCATCGGGTGGTGATTCCAAGATAAGGCTTCAAATGGAGGTATTGGAGGTTCGGGACTCGGTATCTCGGTAGGGCTTCAGCGTCGGGGCTCGAAATCGCTCGGTATATCGGTAGAGTTTCTCTCACTCAAAATTCGTACTGAAAATGTACACTAGGATACGGTATTTATAGAGGTTTTCAGCCAATGAGATGCTGCCACATTTAAGGGACACTTCAGGCCATTTAGAGTTGGCAGTCGCCACAATGCGAGCTGGTGGTCGCCAGGTTTTTGAAAGTTTTCACAAAGTTCCATTGCGGTCGCTATGATTGAAGATGGCAGTCGCCACTTTGGGCTAGGGTTTCTACAAAGTTCTATAGTGGGCGCCATGAAGAGAGTTGGCGGTCGCCTTAGTTGGGCGGCAAGTTTCCATGGTTGGACAAAATTTTATTGGTTTGAAGGTTCCGAGTTTAAATACCGAGCTTGGATCACTTCTCGAGGATTGAACTGAGGTCCTATTCCGCCTGTTTTCATCATCGAATTCGCCTAAGATTAGATGGAGTTAAATTGGGGTGTTTACAGTTGTCCCTCTTTGATATAACTTGCATAGCAACGCGTGAAACAAGTTATATCATAGACCCAAAGACAATAACCATTTGACCGAGCCGTCAATCTTTGGCCACAAACACACAAGCATGCATATGATGTTGGTCGTACTCAAATTTTTATCGAGCTGTCTACGTACCCCTTTTTGCTAGGGATCATACCAGAACGTAGTTCACGGGGCAAGATGCGAGGTGCAATGATAAGGAATATGATGTGGATGCTAATATGAATAAATCATGATGCAGACATTTACATTGTGGTACAAATATAATGCAAGAGGGTTCTGATGTCATAACACAGATCGAGAAAAAAGATCATTCAATTTTAGGTCATGAAAGGACCAATGAGTCAGTTTTAGGTCATGAAGAGGACCGACAAGTTAGTTTAGGGTCATGAAGAGGACCGACGAGTCAGTTTAGGGTCATGAGAAGGACCGATGAGTAAGTTTATGATCGTGAGGAGGACCGACGAGTCAATTTATGGTCGTGAGGAGGACCGACGAGTCAGTTTAGGGGACCGACGAGTCAGTTTAGGATCGTGAGGAGGACCAACGAGTCAGTTTATGATTGTGAGGATGATCGACGAGTCAGTTTATAGTCGTGAGAAGGACCGACGAGTCAGTTTAGGGTCGTGAAGAGGACCGAGGAGGCAGTTTAGGGTCATGAGGAGGACCGACGAGTCAGTTTAGGGTCATGAGGAGGACCGGCGAGTCAGAATCTAAGGACTCAGCTGGGGATTAACAGGATCGAGTTAAAAGCCAAGAATTCTGGACAAGGTGCGGGATCAAAAGCCAAGTCACCATTGAAAATGAAAAGAGTTAAAATAATTGAAAGCCCAGTTACGGCTTAAACTTTTACGCACAAAGGATAAGAGTTTAAAATTAATTTGTTGTTAAGCACACAAGAATTTCTTTAAGAAACTACCACAATTACTATTTTCACAAAATAAATATTTTAATCAAAGTTTTGTGAAAAATCATTTTTGTTATTGAATAAATAAGAAGATAATAAAATAAATGAGAAAAAACAAAAACCCCCAAGCAGCCCCTAAAATATTAGGAAGGCGAACTGACATAGGGCCGCCAACTCCGAAGTTGGCGGTCGCTATGATATGGGTGACGTGATGGTTGACGTGTAGGCGGACACCAGGACGAAATCCTTTTGACACGGCGGCTGCCGGGTAAAAACCCTTCCAACATGGCGGTCGCCGTGTGTCGTTTCAAGATACCAACGGTCGCTCTTATTGGAGTTGGCGACCGCCAACTCTGAGCGCGTACATAGTTCTTTAAAGTGCGCGGACTTGGCTCATTTGCACCTTTCACTTTCTCTCTCTAGCCTCTCGTTCCTTCTCGACTTCTCTCTGCTTTCTCGCTTCTTCTTGTTCTTTCTTGCTACTTTTCGCTTTCAAACTCACGCGATGTTCACCTTACTTCTAGTGATCCCATTCCTCTTCATGGCGGGCTAAGGCCATGAGGACGACGACCTTGGGGCACGACGGGACCCCACTGCTACTGGGGGTTCTTCCATGGGAGCCCCTCCTACCGGTGGGGATGTTCTTACGCAGCCTGTTGCTAAGATGGATGCACTTGAGGCAAAGATTGCCTCTCGCCGAGTTGCTGAGGAGGCACGAGCAGCTACTGAGGCTCAGGCGGCTGCTGATGCTGCTGCAGAGGCTGCAGTGGCAGACTTTTTAGCCCCTGATGCTGGAGACGGTCATCCGGCACCTTTCGACCCGCATACGTATGATCCCCTACCTCATCGCACGGTTCCACGTGGTTTGAGGCGCCATGAGCCCCTAGAGGATGCGATTGCCGCCGACATTCTATTGCGGGAGCCCGACCATCATATGTCTCGTCGACGCCCATCGGTAGGTATCCTATCCCTACTTGTTTCAATACTAGAGCATGGAATATCAAACGTAGACGCATGTTTAGGATTCCCCATATGATGTGATTTGATGATAATTTTTTATGTGTTGCATGATGTTGATTGAGATTTGAGTTTAGCTTAGATACTCATGCAATGGAGATCAAAACAGTAAGAACAATTAGGATCTTTTAAACAACTAACAAAAAGGGGCAATTATTTTTAGTGAAAAATCTTTAAAAAATTTTATTGTTTATCTCAAGAAAAACACAAATTTGGTGGAAAAAACTTTGTTTTGATTTTTTTTTTTGATTTTTTTTGAACGAATCTTGGAAAATTTGGATAAATTTTGAAAAGTTTGAAGAATTTTCGAAATCATCAGAAAAGTTTTGAAAATTTTGAAAAAAATTTCAAAAATTCGAGAAAAACTTTGAAAAATATTTTTGAAAAAAATTCTAGAAATGTATAGAAAATCTCAAAAAATTTTGAGAAATTTTTTTAGGAAAACCCTAGAAATATTTAGAAAAACCTAGAGGGAGTTGATGGAGGTGCACGAGTTGCAGTGCCCTGATCTTTCTGCTGAATATAAGACATGATTGACACAAGATAGGAAAAAGGAAGACAGAGAAGAGGGAAAACAAGCGGCAAAAAGGAGGAGGATTTAAGAACCTCTGCTATGTTTTGAGAAAAATTTCACAACTTTTTTTTTTATTTCTAGAGTTTGAGACTCGTGTGCCCTCCCTTTATTTAAGAACTTTGTACCCTTGTCTGAAGTAATGAAAAAAAAACTTTTCACTTTGTGTTTAAGATGGTTTAAATTTATCCAAAATTTTAATGACTTTATTATTAAAATTCAAAAATTAATTTGCATTGGTCTTACTCAGATTCAAGGATGGTTAAAAACAAAGAAAGTGGCCGAATTTCTTAAAGAAGCTGCTTACGTATCCCGAAAAGATGGAATCAGGCCTTAACGTAGTTCAAGCTTGGTTTTTACTCGAGTATTGACATTCTCCTTTTGTAATGCCTTAACTTTTGCCAATGTCGCCCTTTCAGATTTTTCACCTTGCGGGCTGCTCTAATTTTTTCCTGAGTCGCCTTTTTGATTTTCAACCCAATGAGCTTTTTTTTATCTTTATTTTTTTACCTCAGGGATAGTACTTCTTGAGTTGATCAAGGTTTACTGGAGTGGAGAATACATTGTCATCCAGATCTATAATAATGACTGCACCACCGGTCATGATGGTTTTAATGAGAAACGGTCCAGACCTGTTTGGCTTTAACTTACCCATTGGGTCGAAGATAGAAGCTCTGATTTCTTTAAGAACCAATCTCCCTCTCTGAGATCCCGAGTCTTGACCTTTTTGTTGAACGCTCGGTCTATCCTCCTTTGGTAACCTTGAACATGAAATAGAACTTGCAGTCTTCTTTCATCAAACAAGAGCAGTTCTTCCATCCGGTTCCTCTGCCATTCTGCTTCTGAGATACTGGCCTAGGCCACTACCCTTAGCGAGGGAATTTCCACTTCAATGGAGAGTATGGCTTCCATCCCGTACACTAAAGAGTATGGCGTAGTTCCAGTTGAAGTTCGAATTGACGTTCGGTATCCCCAGAGTGCAAAAGGTAGATGTTCCGGCCAATCTTTATGTGAGTTAATCGTCTTTTGCAGAATCTTCTTAATATTCTTGTTCGCTGCTTCGACTGCTCCATTGGTTTGCGACCGATATGGCGAGAACTTGTGAGCCACTATCCGATATTCCTCGAAAAGATCCAAGACTTCTCCTTGGAAATGTGAGCCATTATCCGAGATGACCTCGTGGGGAACTCCGTACCGACAAATGCTATTTTTCTTGATGAACTTGGCGACGTGGGAGACCTTCAATACTAAGTAGAAAGCTGCCTCCACCCACTTGGTAAAATAAA
Source organism: Heliamphora exappendiculata (assembly GCA_034768845.1). Taxonomy (NCBI): domain Eukaryota; kingdom Viridiplantae; phylum Streptophyta; class Magnoliopsida; order Ericales; family Sarraceniaceae; genus Heliamphora; species Heliamphora exappendiculata. The sequence continues at coordinate 5,496 of JAOTRH010095745.1, forward strand.
CAATGGCCACTAAGATAAACTCATGTCCATTAGATGCCTTCGGTGTTATTCTACCAATCACGTCGATGCCCCATACTGAAAATGGCCATGGTGACGTCAAATTATATAGCTGAGACGGAGGAACGTGCATGAGGTTTGCATAAATCTAGCACTTATGACACCTCCGTACAAACTGAATACAATCTGTTTCCATCGTCATCCAGAAGTACCCTTGTCGTAGGATCTTCTTGGCTAACATATTTTCGCTCATGTGTGGTCCACAAACTCTTGGGTGGATTTTCTTCATCAATTCTTGACCCTCTTTAGTGTTTACACATAGCTTGTTAACCCCAGAATGTCCTCGTTTGTATAATTTACCACCACAAATAACAAACTGCGCAGATAGTCGTCGTATCGCCCGTTTGTCCTTTTTACTGGCAAACTTGGGATATTCTCCTTTCTCTATGAAATTCTGAATGTCAAAATACCATGGAAGTCCCATTAGTGCTTTCTTCGATAGCGACTGTCATCTCATATGTCGGCTTCCTTTTCTGCTCAATTATCAAAGGTCTCATCCTAACTCCGGGTGGTATGTCAATCATGGATGCTAGAGTGGCCAGTGCATCGGCGAACTTGTTCTGCAATCTTGGCACATGAGTGAAGATTACTGATTCAAAGCACAGCATCAGCCTCTCCAGTTCTTGATGGCAGAAAATTAAGGTTAAATTCCTAACCTTCCATTCTCCTCTTGCTTACGAAACTACTAGTGCTGAGTCTCCAATGACTTCTAATTTCCTTGCCCCTAGTTCAAAGGCTACCTCCAATCCCGCTAAACATGCTTCGTATTCAGCCTGATTGTTGGTGACTTCAAAATTGAGCTTTACGGACAACAGAACATGTGACTCATCGGGGGTGACAAGGACTCCTATTCCATACCCATATTGATTGGATGCGCCATCAAAATATAGAGTCCATTTGTCATCCCCGACTTTCATTAGCTATTCGTCAGGAAACTAGAATTCCGTGTCTTCATCCCCTTCAACCGGTTGGTCAGCCAGAAATTCTGCTACTGCTCTACCTTTGACTGACTTTCAGGTGATATATTGGAGATCAAATTCGGATAATAGCAGCAACCATCGGGCCAGCCTTTCTATTAGTGCTGATTTTTCGAACAGATACTTCAGTGGGTCCATCCGAGAGATGATGTTCACTGTGAAAGACAGCATGTAATGCCTCAATTTTCGGGATGCCCAAACTAAGGCCCAACATGTTTTCTCCACCGGCGTGTACCATATTTTTAACCCGTTCATCTTCTTGCTTAAGTAGTAGACGGATTTCTTGACTCTAGTTTCACCTTTTTGTGGAAGAATGCATCCTATAGCTGAATCAGTCACTGACAAATAGAGGATCAGTGGCCTGTCAGGTTCAGGAGGAGCTAGAATAGGACGATTTTGTAAGTATTGTCAAACGGCATCAAAGGCATCTTGACATTTGCAATTCCATTCAAATTTAACTCCTTTCTTCAGCAGACGGAAGAGCAGCTCGCAGGTAGTAGTCAACTTTGCGATGAATCGGCTCATAAACTGAATCTTATCCAAAAAGCCCCTAACTTCTCGCTCGGTCTTCGGAGGATGCATTTCCAAGATCACCTTAATCTTTGAAGGATCGACTTCAATGCCTCTTTATGTGATCATGAATCCGAGTATTTTTATGGCAGTAACTCCAAAGGCACACTTTTGTGGATTGAGTCGCATCTTGTACTTTGGAATTCTTTCGAAGAACTTTTACAGTGCTGTGATGTGGCCATCCTGATCTTTGGATTTGACTATCATGTCGTCTACGTACACTTCAACCTCTTTATGTATCATGTCATGCAGTAATGTAGTGGCAGCCCTTTGTTAGGTTGCCCCAGCATTCTTTAAACCAAACGGCATCACACGATAACAATAAGTGCCCCCAAGGCATGGTGAACGTCATTTTCTCTGTCTTTAGGATCCATCAAAATCTGGTTGTACCCAGAAAAATCGTCCATGAATGATAGAAAGGCATGCCCCGCTGTACTGTCTACCAAGACGTCGAGGTGTGGTAACAGGAAATCATCTTTTGGGCTAGCCTTGTTGAGATCCTGAAAATCCACGCAGACTTGGATGCGGCCGTCCTTCTTTAAAATTGGCACTATATTGGCTACCCATTTCGGATACTCGGTTACTATTAGGAATCCAGCGTTGATCTGTTTGGAAACTTCTTCTTTGATTTTCAGAGCCCATTCTGGTTGGATGCGTCTTAATTTTTGTTTGATCGGTTTAGCATCAGGGTATAGGGGATGTGGTGTTGGACAATGTCAAGATCAATTCTGGGCATATCTTCGTAAGACCATGCAAATACATCTTTGAATTCTTTTAATAAAGTTATTAATTATTTTTGTTCAGCTAAGGATAATGAGAAACCAATTTGAACATTTTGAGGGTTAATTTCATCACCCAGATTTATTGACAAAATTTCTTCAATCATTGGTTGAGCATGCATTTCTTCTTCTCTTTTTATTAAAAATTTTATTTTTTTAGGGACATCCCTGTCGAATTCAAAATCGTCAGAAAGTGTATGAAATAAATCAATCAAAGTAGGGTAACTGAAAATTTTGTTTATTTCATTAAAAACAGTGGGGATTACAAACTCGATAGAAAAAAAAAGAGAAAGGAGCACCAACAGGTGTGCCCTCGATTACAGACTAAGACTCGATTTTAGACTCGGGATAGGTAATGTGCACATCATCAGACTCAATGGTCCAGTTCTTTACTTCATTTGTAGCCGCGTTGATAATGAGTTTGGTGCAATCTGTCAGTCCGCTGAAGCCCATCATGAAACAGTCTGATTGGGTCATACACAGTTGAGCCATCTTTTCGTTGAACAGTATTACCATATCAGTACCGTTGAGTTTGTCGGCCCAGTCTTCCTCTCGGACCTTCTTTCCTTCTTCCTCCAATGTCTCTTTTTCCTCGGTGTCGGACAATTGATGGTTGAAAAAGATTTCCAGCCCCGGCAGCTTTTGGTTAGTCTCTTCATTGATCCATGGCTTTGGAAAGCCACAATACGGGAAATCTTCCCCTTCCTTGACGAAGTGTCCATTGAGTGTTCCAGAATAATTGGCCTTTCATCCCCTTCTAGGCCCTTCTAGATCTTCTTCCGTTGGCTCATACCCAAGACCAAAATGGTGCGAAGTCGATAATACCTGAATGGGTTCCGGGATTCCTTGCAGTTTACGTCACAATCCCATGCCAAACTGAAAGCTTGTGGATTGACACACCTTTCTTCCTCATTCATTAGTTTCTGAACAGCCCTAGCTTCATCAAACTGAAAACCACTAAGGAACACGTCATCTTCACTGTGTTGAACTTCTAGCAGAGTTGTACCCTCTCCTCCCTTCGGGGGATAAATACTGTCCTCTCCATGGATGGTCAACACTGTCCCGTTCTTTATCAATTTTAGTTTTTGGTGAAGGGTAGAGTGTACCACCTGAACATTCGGGTCATGTAGCCACGGCCTGCCCAACTGTAGATTGAAGGAAGCCGAGACGTCGAGTACGTGAAACTCTACTGACGTTTCCAAATGTCCTACTGAAACGACGAATGACACCAATCACAGTACATCGCTTCTGGTGTTGTCATAGGCTCGCACCCATTGATTACATTGAGTGAACTGGTCCGGCCTCATCCCTAAGCAAATGGCTGTTCTCAATGGGTAAACATTCAAGGAGGACCCATTATCGATGAGAGTTACTGGGACCCATTTTTCTAGGCACTTGACAGTGATTTGGAGTGGCTTGTTGTGGCTCCTTCCCTCAGCAGGAAGATCCTTATCAGAAAAGGAAATGACCTTTCGTTCAGCGGCTGGTAGGATGAGCCCAATCAATTGTTCTGGGGTGGCCTCTATCGGAACACTGGCCTTATTCAAAACTTTCAACACAGCTTGCATGTGTTTGTGCGAGGCCATTAGTAGCCCCCAAATGCTGATGTTGGCTTGCGTCTTCTTCAATTGTCTCAAACTGCATCATCTTTCTCTTCCTGTTCTTTCTCTTTTTCTTTTCCACTCGGCTGCCCTCTTTCCAGTTACGCTGGTTTGAAGTGTCGCCCGCTTCTGGTGAGATGTTCTACACCCTCTTCAGGATCCCACAATCCTGTTATTGTGGCATTACCCTGTCGTAACTCATTCACAAGCAGAGGGCTCTCGAATTCCCATAAACCAGTTAGATCAGTGATTGCTTGTCTTCCTTTCCTTTCTTCGTCATCTTCTATAGCCCAGGTATTGTCGATTTCCTCCCAAATGTCCTCGTCGATAAAATTTATCTGTTGTTCCCGAGTAGCCCAAAAATCAGTCCATTCGGCCCCGTCAAATTTCAACACGATCCTTACCAGTTAATAGGATTGCATATCGTCGACGTGTACCTCCTCCTCAAAAAGTTGGGGAAGAGTGATTCCATCAAGCACGTGGCCAAATCCATAGGGTCGGGCCGGATAATTTAAGGGCCAATCATCTTCTTCGTTGCACTCCTCCTCTTATTGGTAGGCTTGGATTAGCGGTCGATACCATTCTCAGGCGTTATCATTTCATTCCTCCATCCTATCTCGACCGCCTCTAATCATGATAAATGAACATGCTGACTGATCTTCAGTAGACGCAACACGAGGGCGTGGCAACCGTGCGGAACAGATATGCTGACTTGGGTCCTCTGATTTGCCCAAAGACATGTAATTCACTCCAGCTTGCCTAGCATGACTCAGGAGCGGATTAGTAGTGACATTTGGCTTTGGGGTAGCTGATGGATGAGGGATCACTTTTTTATCAATGAGATTCTGGATCTCATGACGGAGTCTCATGCACTTGTCTGTTAAGTGCCCGTGGCCTTGGTGGAAGGCACAATATTGGGAGGCATTGTACCTCAGAGGAAGTGGATCGGGAACAAGCATGGGGTCTAAAGGCTTGATGAGCCCCTTCTCGACGAGTCGATTTAGGGCAGTGGATAAAGAAATATTAAAGGGAGTGAAGACCCTCCTCGGCTTTTGTTGCTGTTGGACATTGTCTAACTGCTAAAGGCTGTTTGCTGGATGGGTGGAAGAAGAAAGATTTAAAAGGTTCATCTCGCCCAAGCGAGCAGCGGATGGGTTTTGGTTGGTTGTGGGAAAAGTCCTTCGTGCTGGCTTCTGGCTGGATTCTGCTTTCTCAATGTCACCGGATTGGATTGCGTCTTCTATCTGAATCCCGGCATCAAATAACTTCTCGAATGTGGAGATCGACTGTGTAATCAGATAGCATTTCAGGGGGGTTGCAGATTCTTTACTACCATCCTTACTTGCTTCTTTTCAGAAGGTCGATTTGTCATCTTAGCGGCTTTACCCCTCCAGCGGGTCAAGAAATCGACGAAAGACTCCCCACTTTCTTGGCGAGTGGTCTATAACTCACGAGTAGTTACATCTAACTGAACATTATAACTGTACTGGCTGACGAATGTCGTAGCTATGTCCTCTCAAGTTTTGGTCTTTGCTATGTCAAGGGAGAGGAACCATTTTTCGGCTGCCCCAGAAAAAGATCGGTGGAATAGTTGGGCATTCAGCTGGTCATTAATTTCCATTGGCGATAGGGTACTGACATACATTCGGAGATGAATTCTGATATCTCCGGTTCTATCAAACTTTTCCATGTCAGACATTTTAAACTTTTCTAGTAGCTTCGCCTCTGGAAACAGGCACAGACCACCTACGTCTAGCATATATTCTTTTATTCATTTAGCTTTTCTCAGCACTTTTTTCATCCGGTCAATTTTCTCGACTAATGTAGATTCCTTGGACTGAGCGGTATTTTTCTCCTCAACCATCACCTGTCGAGGATTCCGTGGTGGTGGTGAAACGACTTGTGGTCTATCGGGGACTTGATTGTCATTCCAAAGGTCCTCAGTATTCTCATTCGCGTCATCAGGTTGCCCGTTCATGACGGGAATACGCACTTGGATAGCCCGAATCTGTGCTTGGCACTACACTTGAGTTTGGGTTTGGGTCTGGATCTGCTGTTCTACAGCCCGCTGTAACTCAGTAATAGCCTTCATCAGGGCTGTCAGATTAACTTCATTCTCTGCCATGCCTAGAGTCTACGAAGTCTGTCCGATTCTGATCTTACCCAAGCTCGTGTCGACTGTACTCTCCCCAGATCAATGATAACTCACAGAAAAATCTAATCCCACAAGCAAGATAACCAGTTTCAAACATTTTTCGAAAGAGTTCAGATAACAAACAGCAAATCTTCCAGATACCCCAAACAACAGAAGTTGAGACAATGCCCATGTCAGGCTCAACATAACAGCTGAACATCTAAAAACCAAAGGGAATGAATCAACTAAGTTATAGAGGAAAGGCTTTATCTAGACGGACGGGTTCTGCCAAGAAGATTATACTATCCCTCAAGAGACTGGTTCGACCTATGAGAAAAATCAGCAGCATGATAGTAAAAGAATAATACTTTTCTCACATAGGTCAAAAGAAAGAGGTTTGAAGCAAGCCTAGACTAAAAAATGAGATATAGAGTTAGTAACCTGAGAAGAACCGAGAAAGGAGAGAAACTATCTTAAAGGTCTAAAAATGAAACACAGGCATCACCCTGGGAAGAAGCCTAAAACAACAACAGGGAAGAACTGACAACACGAGAAGAACCAGAAGGAGAGAGAGAGGTGTTAGAACGAACATGGGCATGACCTCGGGAAAAGGACTATAATGTGAGGAACTGATTAGGGTTAAGGACAAAATTCGGGTAAGTACCCAAAGGTGAAAAACTAATCTATTCAAAGGATAACAGAAAACCCGGGCCAAAATAGAGAAAAGAACTAGCCTGATCCAAACAAACAATCCTAACAATATACAGTCAAAACACACAATAAAGAAAAGTACATAATCCTATTAGGGTTAGCAGCACCTAATTAGGGGGTTCTAAGTTCACTATATGCAAAAGGCCAGTTTTGGTCAATCGAACATGGTACCTTCTGAATAGAGCCGGGTATATACCTCCCATGCCTAGAGTGGTGTAGGACATGGTCAAACAGTACGCCAAAACTCGTTTACTGCACCTATAATAGCGTACAGTCAGCAAGGGTTGCTCGTCTTCCCAACAATCTCTGGAACGAATTAACGTTCAGGGCATCAGGTCAACCAGGTAGGGGAGTTTGAAGAATAACGTATATGCATGCAAAAATGTAAGTGAGAAATTTTATTAAGAACCAATGATGTTTTCAAGTCTAGCCATCTTATTTGATTTTGAAAATCAGTCCCCAGTAGAGTTGCTAAAAAATACTGTGGCTTTGGAATTTATGGGTAAAAAATAAGAAAAGTTAAAGATGTTTTGAAAAATATTTTAAACACCCTGAAAATCAAATTTTAAAAATCCATTTTGTTGAAAATAGAGTCGCCACTTAGTTTTTAAGAAAAATTAAGAAAAATAAAATTGGCTACTGATCTTAAAAACGTTAACCAGAGAAAAAGGATTCGGGGGCTAAGGTACGAATCGGCGAAGGTGTTAGGCACTTCGTTCGCCCAACCGTAAGGTTAGCCTCTACTAATCATCATTATTTTTTTAATAGAATTTCTCAAATGCATGCAATATTGTTTAAACAATCTAAACTAGTATGCTTTAGTTAAAAGAACAAACATGTTAAGTTGCTAAAATTATCTAACTTGAATTGCACAAAAATGAACTACACAATTTTGAAATAAAGTAATCAAACTCTAAACTAATATGTACAATATGTATATTATTGAATTATCTAAAATGATATACAAATCTTATGTTAAAAACTAACCAAAACAATAAAGTCTAATAACAAATATTTTATGTATTAATAAACAAATATTTGAAACTCTAATTTGAAGAAAGAAATAAATAAAAGAAAATTTACAAGTTAAAATAAAATATTGAGAAATGCTTGTTTAAACCACTAAAAAAAATCTTATTGTTTACATTTTATATTTTTTTGAACAAAATAAAATTTAAAAAAAATAATAGAAATGAAATAAACAAATGAGTTTTTAATTATTGTTAGAGGAGAAAATTACACTATTAATTTAAAAGATTAAAATAAAAAAAATGAAAAAAATATTAACTAACATAAAACGTACTTTTATTTGTTTTGTGCCTTTTGTGGTTAATTAAAAAAGAAAAAAAATAGTATGAAAGACAAATTAAGTTAATAAAGGAATATTTTAAAGAAAATTTAACATCTTATATTTTTAAGAGTAAATATAATAAAATAGAGGAAAATAAAAGAGATGAAAAGAAAATTAGAATTTTCTTTTAAAGAGAAAATTATGATATTTTTTGTGATTTTTGATTTAACAAAATAAAATAAAATAAAGATAAAAAGGAATCATAAGAAAAGAAAATTAATTTTTTTTGTAAGAGAGATGAATGCTAATATTACATGAAAAGAAATGCTAAATGAAACTTTATAAGAAAATTAAAATCAATACTAAAAAAAAATAAAATAATAGAAAAGAAAATTACGCTAATAAAAGAAAAGAAAAAAAATAGAAAAAGCTAAAAAAACTTTAAACTAATTGAAAAATAAGAGGGAGCATTAGTATTAGAGAAAAGAAACTAGAGCATTTAAAAAATAAATTGAGATATATTAAAATAAAGCTATATGAAAAAAAATAGAAATATAAATGCTAATACAAGATTATTAAACTAATACTTACAAGAAAGAAAATTGTGCATTAAAAGGAGATTAAAGTTACTAATAAGAGAGAAAATAAATGGAGTAAAAATGCTAGAAAAAGAATTTTACACTACTATTGAAAAAAAAGAAAAAATAAACAATAAAAGATAGAAAAAGAATATTAAACTAAGAAGAAAAATAAAGTAATGTATTTAATTAAAGTTACAAGAAAAGAAAATAAAATGAAGTATTTAGTAAAAGAAATTAGACTAACTAAAATGAAAAAAAGAAAATGGATGCTAGAACAGTAAATTAACATAATAAGAAAAGTAAAAAAAATTTAAAATAAATACTAATAAAGAAAATTAAACTAATGCTAGCAAAACAAAAGAAATTAAAAAAAACAACCATTTAACTTAAATGTAAAATGTAGTATTAATTACCACATTCACTTAAATGTAAGTGCGTTATTATAATAATTAACAACATTATTAAGTTGTAATTGTTAAAGAATGTCAGCATCATTTAATGATTTAATAAGCTTAATGTAGCTAAGTAAAGAACTAAGACAAGTAAACTAAATAAGCTAAAAATTGAATTTAAGCATGAATGAAATAACTATAAGCGATAAAGGAAGTAATAAAGTTAGCGCAATTAAAGTAACCCAGTCACTCCAATAGAGAAGAAATGGAGCTAGAAGGACCGAAGATCCAAACAAGGTACCTGAATCGTGGAATCCTTAAATTGGGGAATGTGCCTCAATCCTCGGGTGGTGATTCCAAGCTAAGGCTTCAAATGGAGGTATTGGAGGTTCGGGACTCGGTATCTCGGCAGATCTTCGGCGTCGGGGCTCGAAATCGCTCAGTATATCAGCAGAGTTTCTCTCACTCAAAATTCGTATTGAAAATGTACGCTGGGGTACGATATTTAAAGAGTTTATCAGCCAATGAGATGCTGCCACATTTAAGGGACACGTCAGGCCATTTAGAGTTGGCGGTCGCCACAATGCGAGTTGACGGTCGCTAGGTTTTTGAAAGTTTCCACAAAGTTTCATGGCGGTCGCCACAATGGGAGTGGGCGGTCGCCATGATTGAAGATGGCGGTCGCCACTTTGGGCTAGGGTTTCTACAAAGTTCTTTGACGGGCACCATGAAGAGAGTTGGCGGTCACTTTACTTGGGCAGCAAGTTTCGATGGTTCGATAAAATTTCATTGATTTGAAGGTTCCAGCTTTAAATACCGAGCTTGGATTACTTTACGAGGATCAAACTGAGGCCCTATTCCACCTGTTTTCATCATCGAATTCGCTTAAGATTAGACGGGGTCAAATTGGGGTGTCTACAGTTAGCATGTTCATGTGTGTTGTGCTTTCATGTTAGTAACAGCATGCTATAGGAAAGCTTATTCTATTGTCTTGCTTTTATATATAGAATTATGTCCACGTGGGGACGGGGTCGTGGTCGAGGCTGTGGTCGAGGTCGAGCATATGTTCAAGTTCTGGAGGAGGGAGACATTCATGCCCCATAGGAACAAGTGAGCGGTGCTGACGTAATGTAGGAGATGCTTGCCACTATGAGAGCGATGGCTGAGGTATCTAGGGCTAGAGTGAGGGCTCCTGAGCCAAGGGCTTGTGTGGCTATGAGGGAATTCCGGCGATTGGATCCTTTGACCTTTTCTGAGGAGACAGACCTCAAAATTGCTACTAGCGATGGCAATGGCGCGAGGCGGGGCCGGGAATTAATTCCCCCATCCCCGTCCCATATTTGATCGGGGCGGGGACGAAAAAAAATATTAAAAAAGTAGCAGGGAACAGGACAGGGACGGGAATATTTCGAGTATAATTTTTTATGTTTAAAATAGTAATATTAATAAAAGTTATAATAATATAATAAATAAATAATAATAATTGATAAATTAATAAAACTAAATATATAAAATATAATAAATAAGAAAGAAAAATTAGAGATAAATATAATATTTTAATAATTTAAATTTATTATATTTATAAATTATATATTTTATACATATATTAATATTTAAAATTTATTTATTTTATATAATCTGGGGCGGGGCGGGGAAAAC
>JAOTRH010095776.1:0-16245 GCA_034768845.1 Heliamphora exappendiculata
TGACCCTTCGAGTCCAGTCGACTGAACCTCCCAACTCAAGATCCAGTCGACTGAACTCATGGGTCCAGTCGACTGAATTTGCTCAGAAAACGTTTTTTAGCCACGATTTTGTGATTTCAAATCTCAAATCAAGCCTCCGAACTCCTATTTTTGATATCCACAAGCATACCCTAGCTTAGGAATATCACAAAACCTCGAAAGAAACATCCAACACCCGATTTTTTCCAATCAAAATGCTGAAAAAGAGTTTTAACAACTAAAACCCTAACTTTGATACAAAGATGATTTTCATGCGATTTACATGGTGAAAACATATAAGATTACATATACAACTCTTATACAGCAGTAAAATCTGAGATCCTACCTCGTTGGGTAAAAAACTTGACGCCTCGATCCACGGGTAAATCCGAGCTTGGTCTGAATCGAATTCCGTCCAGATGGATGCGTAAACTACGTTGCCGATGCTAAGGATCAGCAGTTGGTTTATTAAAAACTAAGCCTCGGGCCCCCGAGAAGTTAGAGGGAAGGAAGAGAGAGTTTGGAGGAAACTTAAGAGTTAAGTTTTGAAAATATCTTTTGAAAATATCTAATTCCAGATATTTAAAGGTCTTCAAACTATCTTTTTTTTGAATTTTTAAAATTCGTATAAAAACTCCCTACAACCCCGCATGCTCGGTTTAACCAAAACATGTATCAAAACACATATATGCATTTTTTTAAAAAACGCTAAAGGATGTCTAAAAACATGAAATATGCATATAAATAAAAAAAGAACGGTACAGGGTCTCACATTTTTTCACTTTTAGAAAAGAGATATGCATGAAATATATCTTTTTACTTTTAGTCTCCTATGAGCTTCAAAGAATATATTAAAAGAGTAGTGAACTTACATTGATCATATTTTGCAATACAAGTGAAAACTTAATCTAAGTCTTCAATCCTTCGGCTTTTGCATTGTTCCAAGAACTTATTATTGAAGAATTTGACTTGAATATGCTTCATGGCTTTGACCTTGTATCTTTAATTATGCTTAGCATGTGTTTCCTGTAAATGATCTCAATCAGCATAATTAGATACTTCGGTTTGTTATCATCAAAATGGTCGTTGAAGCCTTGTTAGGCTAACAAAATTGATCGATATCTTTCTTGCATTATACATGTTGTGCATCATATCTCTTGTTATTACATCATCCTTGCATTTTTTTTCATGAACTACGTTCTGGTCTGATCCCTAGCAAAGAGGATACGTAGGTAACTCGATAAAAATTCGAGTACGACCAACATCATATTTATGCTTGTATGGCCTAAGATTGACGGCTCGGTCAAATGGATGTTGTCTCTGGATCTTTGATATAACTTGTATCACGCGTTGCTACGTAAGTTATATCAAAGAGGGACAACTGTAGACACCCCAATGATGAAAACTGTTGGAATAGTGCCCCAGTACGATCCTCGAGAGGTGATCCAAGCTCGGTATTTGAATAAATACCGTATCCCAACGTGTGTTTTCGGTACGAATTTTGAGTGAGAGAGACTCTGCCGATATACCGAACGATTCCGAGCCCCGACGCCGAAACCCTACCGATATGCGAAGTCCCGAATCTCCAATACCTACATTGAAGCCTACATTGCTTGGATCACCACCCGATGCTTGGACAATTGGAGCTGATTCTGCTGACTTGAGGGTTCTCCGGCAACCTAGGTACCTCGTTTGGATCCCCGGCCCTTCTAGCTCTACTTTTTACCCATTTGGAGTGGTCAGGTTTAATCTGGTCAATTCATTTTAATTACGTTCTCGCATCACTTATGTAGTTGTTATATTCTTGCATTACTTTAAATTCTAATTTTTGTTTACTTAGCCTACTCGTTTCATTTACTTACCTTTATTATTAAGCTTATTACAATTGTTAAATCATTAAATAGTGATAATATTTGTTTTAACAATTACAACTTATCAATGTTGTTAATTGTCATAATTTAAGCACTTATATAATAAATGGTTATAATAGTCAATATTATACCCATTTAATTCAAAAGTCTCATTTTTTTATTTTTTTTCTTTTATGTTAATTCAACGTTCTAACACTTTATTTCTTTTCTTTAGTGTTCTAGCATTTATTTATTTTTTGTTTAATCTACATTCTTGTTTCCATAGCATTCTATTCTATTTTCTTATAATATAGTTTATTGTTAATATTTTATTTTTTTCTTCTTTTAACTTAATGTTCTATTTCTAGTTAGTACCTTTCATTTTTATTTTCTTTTCTTTATTTTCTTTTTAAGTATTAGTTTAATGTTTTAGTAGTCGTTCCATATTTTCTCTTTTTAATGTAATTCATTTTTCTAACATTTTCTTTTATTTTAGTATAGCAATTTCTTTTTATTATCAACTTTACTTCTTCTTTTTTTTTTCATAACGTTCCATTTTTTTTTCTTTACATGCTAATATTCTATTTCCTTTTCTTTCTTTTTTAATGTTAGTTTAAAGTTCCTTCCCTAGTATTAATTTAATTTTTCTTTGTTAGTTTTTTATTTTTTATTTTATTTTTATTTTGTTTTAACAATAGTGTAATTTTTCTTTCTAGTATTTTATTTTATTTATTATTAACGTCATTTTCATTTTATTTTCCTTTTCTAGTACTTATCTTATTCTTCTTTTCTTTTTTTTTTCTTTTATTAAACCTAAAAATTCACAAAAGATTTTAAAGTTAATTTTCACTTTTAAATAGCATGATAATTTTTTTTTCTCGTAATAGTTAAAACTCAATTATCCTTTTTATATCACTTCTTTCTTTTATTTTATATTCTTTTCATTTAATTCTCTTTTTATAAATATAAAATGTTAATAATCAAATTTTTCTTTTTCAAAACATTCATTTGTTAATTTAATTTTTCTTCTATAATATTTCTTTTTTCTTTTCTTTTATAAACTACAAAAAGCACAAAATTATAAAAATATCTTTTAATTTTTTTTTAATAATTTCTTTTGTATGCATATCTCATTTTCTACCTAGTTTATCTTCTTACTTAATTTGTTTTGGTATTTATTTTGGTCATTTTTATTAAACCATGCCTTTAGCTTATTTTTATTTACAATTCATATTTTGATAATTTTAGCAATTTTAGCATTTTATTCCTTTAACCAAATTATGTTAATTTAGATTGCTTAAGCAATATTATATACGGAATTGTTCTATGAATTCTTTAGCTAGAAATTGCATGTCTTAGAATTTAGAATTTTTCTTTTGATATTTATTTATTTTGGAGTATTATGTACATAACTTATGTATTTTCTATACTTGATTTTGAATGTTCTCTCTTTGCTCCCATTTTTTTTATTTGCATGTATTTGAGAAATTCTATTAAAGAACCAATGATGATAAGTAGATACCAACCTTACGGTTCAGCGAATGGGGTGTATAACACATTCCCTGATTCGTACCTTAACCCCCGAACCCTCTTTCTCTGGTTAACGTTTTAAGGATCAGTAGCCAATTTTATTTTTTTAGTTTTTCTCAAAAACTAAGTAGCGACTCTATTTTTAATAAAAATAAATTTTCAAAATTTGACTTTCAAGGTGTTAAAATATTTTTGTAAACATCTTTAAATTATTCAATTTTTGACCCCTAAATCCCAATACCACAGCCTTGTAGCACCTACTGCTGTGGCTTTGAGATTTGGGGGTTAAAGATGAGAGAATTCAAAGATGTTTTAAAAAATACTTTAACACCTTGAAAATAAACTTTTGAAAATTCTTTTTGTTGAAAATAGAGTCGCCACTTAGTTTTTAAAAAAAATTTAAGGAAAACAAAATTGGCTACTGATTCTTAAAACTTTAACAAGATAAAGATGGTTCGGGAGTTAATGTACGAATCGAAAAAAGTGTTAGGCACCCCATTCGCACAACCGTAAGGTTGACCTTTACTAATCATTATTGGTTCTTTTAATTTGATTTCTCAAATGCATGCAAATAAAGAAAATTGGGGTGAAGAGAGAAAATTCAAAATTAAGTGTAAAAAATACATAAAATATGTGCATAACACTCCAAATCAAAGCAAATAAATGATAAAATTCTAAGTCCTATAGCATATAATTTCTAACTAAAGGATGCATGGTACACATACCCACATACAATATTGTTTAAATAACCTAAACTAGCATGATTTGGTTAAAGTAATAAAAATATGCTAAAGTTGCTAAAATTACCTAAACATAAATTGCAAATAAAAATAAGCTACTCTATTCTAGACATGGGTTTAAAAGAAATGACCAAAATATGTATAATACCAAAACAAACTAGGTAAAAAATTAAACTAGATAAATGAGAGAAATGCATAAGAAAATTCTATAAAAGAAGGGTTTTATACGTAAAGAGAGATTTGAAAGAAAAAAAAATAAAAAAAGAGTTTGTAAAAGGGAAATATGCCTAAAAAAAGTTAGAAAATACTATATATATAAAAAACTAACTATTTACGTTTTATGCATTTTAAAAGAGACAAAAAAAATAAAAAAATTAAAAATATATAACACTTAAAAGATGAAAGCTAGTTTAGGAGGGTTTTTGTGATTTTTAGGATTTAATACAAAAATACGAAAAATATTATAAAAGAAAAGTTAAGCTTATAGAGGAATGTTTTGAAAAGAAAATTTAATTATTCAAATTTTATATTTTTAAAAGAGAATAAAAGAGAAGGAAAAAAAAGAATAATTGAGTGTTTTTAAAAGAAAAAATTATGAACTACTTAAAGATGAAAATTAACTTAAAAGTTTTTTTGTGATTTTTGGTTTGAACAAAATAAAGAAAAAGTGCCATAAAAAGAAAATAAAACTATAAAAAATAAATAAATAAATTTCTATAAGAAAAATGAACACTAATATTATAAGAAAAAAATGCTAAATGGAATTTTATTAAAACTAATAAGAAAATAAAAGATTAGAAAAAAAAATTACACTAATATTGAAAGAAAAGAAAAAAAAAATAGAAAGTATAAACTAGAAAATGAATATTAAGCTAAAAATAAAATAAAATAAAGAATTAGCATTTAAAAAAAAGAAAGTGGAATACTTAAAGAAAAAGAGACAGGGCATTATGATAAAAAAATAAAGTTGATGATAAAAAAATATATATATTACATGGAAAGAAAAGAAAATGCTAGAAGAAAAAAAAGAATAAATTGTATTGAAAAGAAAAGAAAATAAAATAAAATAAAAATTAGGACATTAAACTAATACTTAAAAGAAAAATGGACATTAAACTAAAAGAAAAGAGAATAAGAAAGAAAAGAAAAATAAATACTAGAATATAAGAACAAAACTAAGAAAATAAAGAAACACCTAAACTAATATTACACGCAAAGAAAGGAAAAATAAATGGTACACTAAGAAATAAATTACAGTAAGCTAAAAGAAAAAAAAGACTTTTTAAAATTACATTACAAGAAAAAGTAAATGTTAAGAAAAAAAATTACGTTGCTATTAAATGAAAGCTAAGAATTGAAACGGAGTATTAAATTAATGATACAATAAATGAAATAAAATGAAATGCTAGTAAAAAAATTAGACTAATTAAAAGAAAAAGAAAAGTAAATAATGCTAAAACATAAAATTAGCATAAAAAGAAAAGGAATGAAAAGAAATGAAACGTTTGAATTAAATGGATATAATATTGACTATTACAACCATTTGTTGTGTGAGTGCTTAGATCATAACAATTAACAACATTGATAAGTTGTAATTGTCAAGAAAAATATTAGCACTATTTAGTAATTTAACAATTTGTAATAAACTTAAAAATGAAGGTAAGTAAATAAAACAAGTAAGCTAAATAAGCTAAAACTATAATTTAAAGTAATGTAAGAATATAACAACTACATAAATAATGCGGGAACGTAATTAAAATGAGTTGACCAAATTAAACCCGACAACTCCAAAGGGGTAGGAAATGGAGTTAGAAGGGCCGGGGATCTAAGCAAAATACCTAAATGGCTTAGGAATCCTCAAGTTGTGGAAGGTGGGTGAGCAATTTGATCTTCAGGCGATGATCCAAGCTAGGGTTTGGGATTGTCGGAGGCTCGGATCTCAGTATTTCGGCAGAGTTATGGTGTCGGGGATCGGAATCGCTCGATATATCGGCAGAGTCTCTCTCACTCAAAATTTTTCCTAAAAACGTATGTCGGGGTATGGTATTTATAGAATTCTTCAACCAATGAGGTGTTGCCACGTTTTGGGACACGTCAAGCTATTTGGAGTTGGCGGCTGCCACAATGCAAGCTAGCGGCCGCTGGGTTGAAAAAGGATCTATTGGCGGCCACCACAATGTGAGTTGGCGGTCGCCATGTTATAGTTGGCGGCCACCACTTCTTGCTAGGGTTTCCAAGAGATTCTATTGACGGCCGCCACAATGAACATAGCGGTCGCCACTTCTGACAATGACTTGGGCAACAAGTTATCGATGGTTTAGTACAATTTCATTAGTTTTGAAGGTTTTTGATGACTGGGTTCAAATACCGAGCTTGGATCATGTCCTGAGGATCGTACTGAGGCACTATTTCACCTGTTTTCATCATCGAATTCACCTACGATTAGGCGGAGTCAAATTAGGGTGTCTACAACTGCCACCATGTTCTTCCTTCACTCTGTAGACCTACTTGTTATGCAGCGCCTTCTTGCCAGCTCCCATGTCTGGTTTGTCAACAAGGAATCCATCTCATCCTTCATCGCTAACTCCCACTTCGTCGAACACTCAGTCTGCTAGGCTTTTGCATGACTCTCTGGCTCACCACTGTCTATGAGTAGTATGTAGAACAAGGACGGTGAAAACCGTTGTGGCAGTCTGATGCTCCTAGAAGACCTCCTGACTGCTGTCATTGGTGTACTGTGTTCCACCTATGGATTCACATTCTTCTTGTCTTTCTCATTCCCATTATGTTTGGCTTCCTCAAAAATGTCATCCAAGTTAATGAACTTGGATTTCTTTGTCTCTAGCAATACACTGTCTGTTTTTGCCTTTGACTTGTGTTTGTACAGCATCTGTTCATTAAAAATCGCATTCCTATTTTTGATGATCTTCTAATTTTTGTCATCCCAAAACTGGTAGCCAAACTCATCATCTCCATAACCAATGAAATAACATTTTCTAGACTTTAGTTGCAACTTACTTCTAGCATCAGAATCAACATGAACATATAACGTGTAACTAAAAAGTTTCAGAAAAGATAAGTTCACATATTTTCTGCTCTAAACCTCCTTTGGATTTCTAAATCCCAACCGTACTGACGGTCCCTAATTCAGAAGATAGGCTACAGTGTTTACTGCATCAGCCTAAAAGTAGTCGGGTAGCCCAGAATGTAGTCTCATGCTTCTTGCTCTCTCATTCAATGTCCAGTTCATCCGCTCAACCACGCCATTCTACTGTGATATTTCTGGAATGGTCTTCTCTCACTTGATTCCAGTAGTTGCGTAAAAATTCCCGAATCTCCCGTATATGTATTCACCTTTATTGTCTTACCTCAGACACTTCAGCTTTAATCTGGTCTCAGTCTCAACTAGGGACTTCTACTTCTTAAAAATTTCAAACACATTAGACTTGTACTTCAGAAAGTAAACCCATACCTTTCAGCTGGAGTCGTCAATGAATGTCACGTAATACCGCGAGTCTCTAAGAGATGCAACTAGGAAAGGACCCCGCAGATCTGTGTGTACCAACTCTAGCCTGTCTGGATTTGGTGTCCTACCGCCTTTTAGAAAGTTTACCTTTCTCTACTTTTGAAAGATGCAACCCTCACACAAATTAAATTTCACAGACTTCAAACCGACAACTTGCCCTTTGACTGCAGAATTTTCATCCCTATCTTGCTCATGTGCCACAGCTTCTGATGCCATAAGCTCGTGTCTGACCCACTATCTGCCGATGGCACTGCATCCTTTGTACTAGTAGTCATATACAGGGTACCCGTCTTCGTTCCTCAAGCCACTACTATAGCTCATTTGGTAACTTTCCATGTGCCACCAACAAAGGTCACTGAATGACCTTTAGCATCCAACTGTCCAACTAAAATTAATTTTTTCATCAGTTTAGGTACATGTTGTACCTTTTGTATCTTTCACACTGACCCATTTGGCACACTAATTCTAATGTCACCTGTACCCATGATGTCTAAAGCCTCCCTAAATGCCAAATATACCTTGTCGATGTCACCGGTAATATAATTTTCCATAATCTCCTGGTGTGCCGTCGTGTGAAAGGATGCTCTTGAATCCAACACCCAAGAATCAATAGGGCTATCAACCGATAGAAACAAGGCATCCTGGACGTTCTCTGTCACAACATTAGCTGGCTCACCGTCAGCCTTTTTCTTCTGCTTCCTACAATTCTTCTTGATATGGCCAGTCTTTCCACAACCCCAGCATTTAACCTATCGTCCCAACTTAGACTTTCATTTACCACTTCTGGACATAGACCTGCCCATGTTTTGATTCCCGTCATTACCTCTACCACATGCTTCAACATTTAATGTCGTACCGGCATTTGACCTAGAATTAAATACCTCACCTGAATCTCTTCTGCAAACCTCCTTGCTCAATATCAGATCTCTGACATCATCATACTTCATTTTAATCTTCTCGACAGAACTACTTACTGCTGTTCTCATAGCCTCTTAACTATTTGGCAACAAGGCTAATACGATCGAAGCCCTGACTTCATCATCAAAGCTAATAACTACTAAAGATAATTGATTCGTGATAGTATTAAGCTCATTAAGGTGTTGTGCAACAAACGTACCCTCAGCCATCTTAAGATTGAATAACTTCTTCATAAGATGTATCTTATTGTTCACTGACGGTGTCTCATACATGCCTGATAGTGCCGCCATCATGTCTGCTGCAGTCTTCTCCTTGATTATGTTGTGCTCCACTGACCGACATAATGCCAATCGAATTACTCCCAGCACCTGCCTGTCAAGTAATGCCCAATCCTCTTCCTTCATGCCCTCTGATTTGGATCCCAAGAGCGGCAAGTGTAGCTTGTTTCCATACATATAGTCTTGTATCTGCATCCTTCAAAATCTAAAATTTGACTCGTCGAACTTCTCGATTTCTGTCGACCTTTCGTCTTCTACCATGTATATTCGTTAACCACTGAACCAGGCTCTGATACCAGTTGTTGAGGATTAGAATGCAATCACTAATTCTGCCTAAGATTAATCACGAATGAACAAACTGCGAAATGATAACAAAAAAAAAACAAGCAATCATACAATCACACACAAGATTTACGTGGTTCGGTAAAGCGTACCTACGTCCACGGGATCACACTTTACTAGATTGATTGGAGGATTACAAAGATGGATGTTGCAACACCCATACCCGTTTTATTTTAGAAATTATTGAGCATTGATGGAGTAAGAATTAAAACTTGAGCTTGCGAATATTTTGAACTTTGATACCCATAAAAGATATGATAGAAGAAGAATATGGGGCTCTAATGGATGTTTGAACAAAAATAAGTGAAAAGTATGTGAAGAAAAGTGACATAGCTTCACTAAATTGGCCATAACATTTTGTACAAAATAAATTTTGGTATGAAGTTTAAACCATTGGAAAGTATACTTCCGGGGCTTCAGTTTGAGTACAAGAACGACCCCATTTGGTGTTCGGATGAAGGAGAGAAGCTTGTTCAAAATTGGACCAACAGCGTAGTCGCGGAGACCAATCGATCAGTTTGGAGACGGATCGAACGGTCTGTGACAGACAGAGGCTATAAATTTTGATTTTTGGGTTTGTTTTGTCATTCTTCTCCTCTCACTTCTCTCTCTATAAGTATAGGAGTGATCTAGGGTTTAGCTATGGAGGTTCTTGAGGGTTTAAATGTTCGTTGGAAATGAAGATTTTGCCGTTTCCGTGCGCTAGCGACCGTTGGACATTGAGGATATGCGTGAGAAGCTCCCTTGAAATTGCGCGTGTTGGATTTTGGTGAGTTGGGGCTCACGCGGGGCTTGAATCTTGATGCTGGGTCATCTATGAGGTAGGATCTAAACTATCTCTTCTGGTTTGTTAAGATTTGTGTTGATATTTCTTTTTATTAGAGTAAACCCTGGCATGTTATATATATGAAATTGAGGCTTGAGTTGTCTTTGACGACATCTGAGGGTATAGGTTTTATGTTAAGTACTTGGGGAGTACTAAAGTCATGGAAAACAAACAAAATGGAAGAATTTGGCTTTATTATACTGAAGGAAATTGTTAGGGTTGGAGCTTTTAAATTATCATTTGAGAAAGGTATTTTATTACCAAATGAAGTAAACTAATGTTGATATTTTTGTTAAGTTTAAAGATGTTAGACCTAATTGATGAAACATGATTATGTGATTGGTAAATTACCATGGTTTTAAAGAATATTGTATAAAAATGATTTTTCGGATTGTTTTTGCTTCAAATAAACTTTTAAGCCCAGATGGAGATTTTAGAATGACTTTTTCTTCTTTTGAAAGGTTAATTGTTGGCCCGAAATGTGTTTAAGGCATGAAAATTGTTTATGTATAAAAAATTAAGTTTTTGGCTTGAAAAAGGATCTGGAGCAGGACAGCTCGATAGACCGATCGATCGGTCTAACGAGTTGTCTTTTGATGCTTTCGGTACTCTTGTGCATGGAAGAGACTGATCACCGATTGATCGGTCTGGCTATTTTTTAAAAAAAAAATTTGGTATTTTGTTTAAAGGTTTGACTCTTGAGAACTTTGAACAAAGTATTTGGGTTACTCTTTTATGTTTGTTAAACCCTTAGTTGGGCACAATTGAAAAAGTTTTAAACTCTTTGTTTAGTTTCTTTGAATCATGATTATCTAACATAAGTTTTTGGCACCTTAGAAAGGCTTGAAACTTGTTATTGGCTTCCATTTTGGATTTGGTCAATTAAGATAAGTTTTGGTGGGATGTGGCTTACAAGTTGGTATATGAGGATTATGGGTTGACATTTTCAAAATTCTTAGTTTTGGGAGAGAACATGGGTTTCTAATGTATTTATATATGCATTTGGTGAGTGCATCATCTTCTTTAAAATGTTATGATTTCTGTCGGATAAATTTTGTGTTGATACTCTATACAATGAGTAAATAAAATGTGATATATGAGGCATAATATAGTGGATCACCATGCATAATGAGGGGCTGCGGTCCTACCGTGAAAGCCCACGAAGGTTCATGCATAATGAGGGGTTGCGATCCTGCAGTGAAAGTCTGCGAAGTCTTACGTTCAAAGGTTAAATATGAAATTTGAGCACTTGATTTTAATGAATCGTATGGATTAATGTGAATAAAAGAATGAGTTAAAAAAGGAGACATTCGTGTGCGTGGGTGTATGTGTGTGAGCGAAAAATGACTCGGTGAAACTTATATTTGTTTTTATTTCGCTTGCACCCATCACACCTTACAAATCATGTATAATACTTAATTAGTCTTTATCCTACGAGTTTTGGCTCATGTATATATATCCAAAATCATTTTAGGTTTCAAGATTCCAGAATAATATTAGGGCAAAGGATGCATGTGGATGAAGGGGCAGAGGGAAGATCTAGTTTTTCTTTGTATTTACACTACATCATGATTGTGTAGAAAGTGAAAATGGATTATTGTAATAATATATGTGTTGTAAAGGAACTCTTGAAAGTTAAGAATCTTGTTTGGCCTTTGTGACGCATAAGTATATTGTTAGAAGAAAATATTTTTATTATGGTTGTTAAAAGAAATTGGGTTGAGTTTATGGGTTCCCGGGGTTCGGGACGTTATAAATGGTATCAGAGCTCTAGGTTCGAATACCTAGGAGCCGTGGAAAGTTACGATGACTTATATATGAAAATTGTTTGATTAGATTAGGCACCACTACACAGCATGAATAGTGTGCTTGCATGGGTTTGCGGTTGAATTATTTTGCGCGTGTTATGTGTTTATATGAGCATGGAGGTTGAGTCTTGGGGTAATGTGGCATGCGAATTGGCGTCCGACCAACTTTAGGGTTCAAAATAGAGAAGCGTTTGGCCGACGCTCTTTCTATAAGAAATCTGAATTTGTTGCCTGGATTATCGCATCACTCTAAGGCTTTTCCTCAGTATGTGAATATGTGTTGGCGTGATGTGACTAGGTGGCGAGTAGCGTGTAGCTTGGTTTTAGAAAATTAAATTGAGTTTAACCTAGTTGAGAGCTATGATATCCTTGTTATAGGAGTTATGCCCTTGCGGACTAGACGAGTTAAGTCTAGATGGTGATGCGGGTTCGAGAATATGACTTGGTGGTCAATAATCATGATAGGTGTAAGCCCGTGAGATGAGCATTAATTGTTTGATGTGTTTTGTGCCCAAATAAGCTGGGGTGACTGTAGTAGTTGTCTGTTCTGTGTTGTGCTACCAGTAGTCTGAAGAATAAGTGTGGTGGGCAATGTGAAACCTCTTGGAGGTTGTTTGTTGTGGTCGGATATGAGGTGTGATTTTGGAGACATTGAGGATTATATACGTCATGAACCGAATTATGTCATGAGCCGTGTACCCCGAGACCGGGTATAGACTGGAGCATAGTGAATGGGAGCATAATGGACGGGAGCATAATAATCTCCCGCCTATGATGTGTTAAAAAGTCTAAATTTAAATCGTGTTTGGGATGCTCCTTGTCCTATAGAGTGTTGTTGGTAGCCATAGTAGTGCCCGAGAATTTTGAAAGTCTGTGGATGACCGGTGATTTTCCTTGAGATGTGTGGCTAAGTTACGTTCTATGATAGAAGTTGGAAATTGTATGATAGTAAGTATATGGGTTGGAGATGTTGTCGACAGATAGACTCTCGAGTGATATACACGTAAGTACGGAGAGATGTGTATTGGTGAATGATGATTCGAGTTTGCTCAGAAAGTTTGACGGAGAAAGATTTTGTGGCTAAGGTTGTCGTTCTCAAGATTTAGAGACTTTGTGAAATACATGGTGTAAGATGAGAATGTGAGCATAAGTATGTGAGATCGATAGGGCATGTAGTAGATATTGTCGGTGTGGCCGACTCAGTCATTCTAAGATGACGTGTTGATGGGTAGAGATCCTTTAAGAGGATGATAGTGGTGGTTTGTATCTGGCTTAAGGTCTAGATGTGATGGTATCATGTTACCCTGAAGGGACGAGTGATAGGGTGGTGTCTTTGGTCTAAAGTTGATAAGCGAAGATCGTTTTGTTCGTGTGGCGTGTAGTTGCCTTCATGGTTAGATAGTTGTGTGCCGATGGTACGCGTATAGTGACATAAGAGGCAAGTGTTCCCAGTTGAATGTTTTATGTTTTCTGATGAGTGTACCGGAGCTGTGAGCTCGAGATTGTAGTATAATTTTTGCCTATTTGTTTGGTTATTACCCACCTTTTGGGAATCAAGCTAGTGTGATGCGACCTTATGAAAAGACGCTCTAAAGTGATGCGAATATGTATGGCGTTATGCAGTAGTTAATAAATGGTGAGGATTTGATATGACGAGGAATATATATGCATTAGGTATGATAACTCTAAGAGGTAGTGGCATGGAGCGAGAGCCTAAAGCAGATTCGTGATTTTTCTAGTTGGAAAAATGTTTTGTGGTTGATTAACCAGTGTAATTATTCTCCTAAATAGGAATAAAGCGTTGGGATCATATGAGTGTAGGTTCGTTTACCCGTGATTTCTTGGGGAGTTTGTTGCTTGATCTTGTAAACCTGAGCATCTGGATGAGATTTCTGGAAATGTAGTTTGATTGCACGAGATGTTGGTAGTTTTAATTCTCATTGAGAAAGAGAAAGACCTTAAGGAAAATTCAGTGATTCAGTTGTGTATGTGGTGAAATTCTCGCATATTAGTTTTGTGAGAATCATCTGAGAATACAGATCCATGGTTTGGTTGTTATCCACATAAGTAGGGGATCATGTTTGGGGATCGTGTTGGGTACCTGGGGCTTGAAAGAACCATAGAAGGGTTCGATAATGTGGTTGGCTCGATGTTAAGACGGTGTTTCCCGAATATGATGTGTTTGAAGGTTGATTATATTTGACCTTGGGTTTAAAGATAGGTATGTTGTTTGCCCAGGAGAATGAAGTGTGGAATAATAAGGTTCAACAATACCTTAGGTGGCTCGGATGGGCTAGAAGGATAAGCGAGAAATCATGTGTTAAGGTGCCGATGATAGGTGCGTGCCCGAGGAGCCAAAGTGTAGGGGTTATTGATAACTTTGGATTGAAGGTCTCAGGTTTAGATTTCCTTTGTCTGGTACCTTGTGCCTTCTATGTGAATTGCTTGGACACCAGACCCGAGGTAGTGATGTGGCTATAATTTTACCAATGGGAGTTAGGATAATAAAGCGTAACCTTGTGAAGTGAGGTCCTAGCGCAATGGGATGTGTTATACGGAGTATGGGGATTGATGAAGTTTGCGTGTGTACGAGTGAGCCATGGGAGGACGTTGAGGCGGGATCGTGATTTTTGATTGACCGTTGCTTTCTTAGGAAGAAGATATGGTTGTCTTGCAGATAGTGGCAGTATGTGGATTATCCCACCTTGGTTAAGTGAAACGGTTGGGACCGTTGGATGATTCTTAGTCTGGTTGTTTCGGGGAGATATGTAAGTTGTGCCTAAAGGATGGATACTACAGGAGTCAGGTGCTAGGAGAACTGATTTCCTCGTGGGTTCTCAGGATGGAGTTTGTGTACTCTACCATGTAAGTGTAAGCGTGTGCGGTTGTATTCCCTACGAGATGGGGTTAATAGATTAGGAATGTTTATCCTTGCTAAAGAGAGGGAGTATTGAGGCGTAAAGTTTTCTCTACAGTGATTAACGGAGAATTGTTAACCGTTGTGTGCAGTTTGTGCTCGGTGGTGTAAGGTATGGTTACACCTTTAGTTTTTAGTGGAATGGAAAGTTTGTTAGAACCTTGCGATGGGGGTATTCACGTGGTAGGATTTTGATAAACATTTGTGAGTTGAGGCTCGAGCTACTCAGAGTTCTTAAAGTCGAGGAATGGTCGTCGACGGTAATAAGTGTTGTGCTTTGGGTGTAGCTATGCGTTTAGGTTGTGGCCTGAAGAGTGTGATAAGACATGAGTCAAGAAAGATTCAATGTTTTAGAAGTTTGGTTTGGTATGACCTATCAAGGCTAACATGATAGCTTGGTTTGGAATGAGAGGATCGTGATGAGTTTCATATAAGAAGACGTTTCTAAGAATAAAAGACAAGTCTTAGTTGATTACTTGACAAATAAACCTTGGGCTTGGGAACTTTGCTATTGTGGATGCAAGGGATCAATCTATGGGTTGATATCGAAATTTGGGGTTGACGGCGGTTAACAGTGTTCATATTTGATTTGAACTTGATTCGTAGATCTAGAATCAGTGATCTGAGAGTGAGATGTTGAGTTATGTGGTGGCAAGTTGTTACACGAGAAGAATGATGAGATTAGAGTGGATTAGTAGATACCTGTGTGGATTTTGTAGATGTGATGCCGGATCAATTTTGTAGCAAGTTGATCGTGTGGAGTTTTGTCTTAGATAATGGGGTGGCACCTAGCATTCCTCCAAGGTGAGAAATGTGGTTGATGATAGAGGATGAGATAGAGGATGAAAGTTTGGAGGAAAAGTATTCTTGTGCACCCCAGGTGGATTAAACGAGTTTTTCTTTGAAAGTGGGTGTTTGCGCTGTTGATCATGGATGAGCATCTTGTCAGCTTCGATGACGACATTATTAGTATAAGCAGGTGACGATGTGGTATCAAGATGGATGGTCGTCAGTTGATCCTCAGAACTTGAGTATGGTTTGTATGTGGAAACTATGACTTCACGCGATTGGTTTCTGGGTTTGTCATCGTGTATTAGACTCGCGAAAATAGTCCTTGAAAAGCCTTTCAAAATGTGGTAAAGTCAGTCTGTGGTAATGAGTGATAGTCTCTATGTTTTAGAGTAAATGGAGTGTTTGGGACTAGGTTCTTGGATAGCCTGGCCTCGTATTACGTATTTTTTTTGTGGAGTGGATTATGTTTGGTGAGCATTATGTATCAAGGTTCCAGGTGTTTATGCTAGAACTTGATTTGATGATTGATGCGGTGGTATTTGGCTTGAGTTCAGAGTTGAATTTTAAGGACGGAATTCTTTAAGGGAGGAAGAGTTGTGACACCCTGACCCATTTTATTTTAGAAATGATTGAGCATTGATGGAGTAAGAATTAAAACTTGAGCTTGGGAATATTTTGAACTTGGATACCCATAAAAGAT
>JAOTRH010095797.1:0-16243 GCA_034768845.1 Heliamphora exappendiculata
CTCTCTCTCTCTCTCTCTATATATATATATATATATATATATATATATATAGAGAGAGAGAGAGAGAGAGAGAGAGAGGGAGAGAGAGATATAATAATGAAAAAAGAGTAATCACTTAATAACCAGGCCTCTTGCCTCAATAAGTAGTAAGTGCTAGCGTAAAATAGTGAGATTTTGGAAACGACAATTGTCAAGTTTGCTTAGGTTTGTAGCCTTTGTGACTCGAGCCATTAAGCCAGTAGGAACGTCTCTACACCTATCCTAAGATCATTTGATTTGGGAGTCAATGGCCTAACCCTCGTTTCATGGGTCACTTAGAAAACTCAAGGGACCAAGCATTGGAAAGCTCACACATGCACCCAAAAAAATGTGGGTTGAAGAAGAAATGAAATCACTTAGTTTTTTATACGAATTTCTATCACTTACGTGCCATTGGGGATGTGTCTAGTTGTGTAATAATATTAAATTAAAAGTAATACCTTTGTGTTAAAATACACCTTACACACGAGTTTGTGATGTCTCTCATACAAATCGGCAGATCTTCGTTGGTACGAGTTTGGAAAGCATTGTTATCTTGTTTAACCTTGCTAACGAATATAAACCTTACCTCTAACTTGTTATTCATTCTTGTCTTTACTCTTTAGTGCTTAAATTTGGAGTCTATACCAAGCATTGTCTATAGTGACACATGTTTGATGTTTGTGCGTAGTACCTCTAGAAACCCTCACAACACTAAACTCCTCCACAAAGGGTAATATGGGGATTTAAGGACTTGATGCATAAGTTAAATACAGTCATGAATCCTACAAAAGTGAAATTAGCATAAACTCCACCACAAAGGGTAATCTGGGGATTTAAGGACTTGATGCATAAGTTAAATACAGTCATGAATCCTACAAAAGTGAAATTAGCATTAGAGTAGAATGGCTTTATTTTCTTTTTTGCTTCTGTTTTGCTTAAGAACTAATGAAGTGTAAATTGGGGGTGGGGTAGGTGCTCAAATATGTGCATTTGAGCCCTTCGAGATGAAATTTGTATCCTCATATAAATTTATTATTTAATGCATTTGTGACTCATTTGCATTTGTGGGATCCCTGGGATTAATTGTAAGTTGGATGTTGAAAAAGCATATGATCATGTAAAATTGGAATTGTCTTCTCTATTTGTTGCAGAAGATGGGTTTTAGGATTAAGTGAATATCATAGATCAGGTTATGTGTTTCATCAATGACAATTTCTATCAATTCTTGTTAATTGCTCTCTAGTTGGTTTCTTAAGACTTCGAGAGGACTAACGCAGGGGGATCCATCATCACCCTTATTGTTCATTGTCGTATTGGAGGCTTTCAGTCGCCAGATTCGGTCTGATGAGTAGAGAGGGTTCCTTCATGACTTTCAGATCCATATAGTTGGTTGTTCCCCATTGTCCATCTCTCACTTGTTTTATGCGGAGAACATTTTTGTGTTTGTGGGTGTTGAGCTGGCTCAGTTGGGATATCCCCATTGTATCCTTTCTTTAACGCTATATCGAGGCCTAATGGTGAACTTGTCTAAGTCAGAGATTATCCTGGTAAGTGATGTTCCAAATGTGGAGATCTTGGCAAGTATTCTGGGTAGCTCAGTGGGTGCTCTTTGTTACTTATTTGGGTTTGCCGTTGAGGACTTCATTTAAGGCAGCATCAGATGAGGTGATTAAGAGATTCCGGGTTAGCTTGAACCTTTATCCTACCTTCCCAAAAGAGGTTGACGGGATAAAGTGCCGGCTTGCTCTCCTCAGGAGTACTCTAGTCTCTCGACTATTTCTTGCATATTCTTATTTTGCTGAGGTTGGAAGCAACTAGCAAGGAGGTTAGAGAAGTTGCAGGGGGATTTTTTATGGGGTGGTATGGAGGATGGTTTCAGGTACCAAATGGTGGACTAGAATATAGTTTGCTACTAGGTGAAGGATCGGGGGTCTTGGCATCAGAAGGTTGATTCCCTTTAATAAAGTCGTATTGGGAAGTGACTTGGAGATACGTTATTGACAGAAATTGTTGTTGGGGGAGAGTTATTCAGTGCAGATATGGATCTCGAGTCTCTAAGGAGTGATTGGGGCAGCCCCAAGTTTCAAGCAAAGATTGAGATGAATTCTCGAAACATATTTTTTTCTAGGTAGGAAGCAAAGATCGAGTTAGTTATTGGTTCAATGTTTGTTGCGAGGATGTAGATCTTGCAACGACATTCCTGGATATTTTTCATTGGTGAGGAATTGGGAAGCTTTTGCTGTGGATTATGTTAGCAAGGCCTGTGGTCTCTTCTTATAGACATAGGTTGAAGAAGAGATATTCAAGACTGAGAGTGAGCTTAGTTATTCTCTCTTTCGGGTCTTTTGTACGAGTGCAGGACTGGGGATGAAGGGTTGGTTCTAGTTAACTAGAGAGGGGGTAGGGGCAGGTTCAGAGTCAGATCTTTCTGAGTGCCTAATGAAGAGCCAAGGTGTGCATTTTTCTTGGAGGAGTATTTAGAAGGTGGATGCTACTTGAAGGTTGCTTTTTTGTGGGGTCTGTCACACATGGGAAGATTCTTACTCTCAATAAGCCCATAAATAACATGTGCCGACAAATTTGTGTTGTCTATGTAAGAAGGTGGAGTGTCTATTGCTCACCACCTCATCCATTGTGACTTTGCGAGGACTTATGGGGATTCGTTTCCTCTTTTAGGGGGTTGATTGGGTGTTTGAGGAGGTAGTAGGGGGTTTGATGGGTGGAGAGGAAGGAGGGCGTCGAGGCGTACAACTAGGACTTAGTGGTTGGCTACCCTTCATTTAATGGAGCTATTGTGGATGGAACGTAATAGATGATCTTTTGATAAGATTGATTCCCTATTCAAAAGAGATTGAGTACCCATTATATAGGTTGAAAGGTGTCTTCCTCAGTTTTTTGTATAGTTAGATATCAAATGGAGGTGCTCAAAGCATTTTTAAAATAGTAGATTTTATTGAGAATGGGTTCAGAAAAGGAAGCACGCTTTCACAGAGAAAAAAAGTAAGTTCAGCTTCCATTCAATAAACTAGTTAAAAAAAAAATCATCTTTTCCTTTTCTTTTCTATTCAATCAGTATGCGAGGGCTGTGGCCTGTAGTTTCTATTTGTGGTGAGATAAATCCCTCCCTACAACTCATGAATTAAGAATTCTCACAAGATCTACTCGAATCTTTCACAAAATTCGTAACTAATACTAATATTATTGACTAATCAGAGCAGACTGCTTTATTATTTTACCATGGTATTTGATTCAGCAAATACATCATTATTGTATGCTCTTTTATATATATGGCGCAACCCGATTCTTATTTTTTACCCCTTCTTTTTAAGTACCTCTTTGGGATGATTTTTGTGTAGAAGCTTTCTTTAGTGAGCTCCCTTTTTTGGTTTGCTGGTATACAACTGACATTCCTTTATTGTCTTTTTTTTTCTAATATACTTATTGTGCATAATGAGGTTTGAGATGCTCGGATTGTGGTAATCTGGAAGATAATAAGTACATAGATGGCGAGGGACTACCAGAGGCAGCCATAGAAGAAATAGAGGGGCAATGAAGACACTTTGCCGGTGAATGAATGAGATGGATTTGCTCGGTCGGGGAGACTCCCTCTTTATATTGGAGTTGAGCTTTAGCACCTAAGGTAACCTAGGTTTTTAGATGGGATCTTTTGCAGTGAGATCTTCACTAGGTGCATGCTTTGAGAGTACCTTCTGTTGGGAAGTCGTCGTACAAGAGTCTTTAGGTCTTGGTCAGTCACCCCTCTTTATAAGGTCAAACAAGGGGTAGTTGAATTACCCTTGACGATTCAATGACTCTAGCCTCCAAGCTACATTCTTCCAGTGATCTCTTGGCCCTGCAGGATATCCGAACCCATGCCCCCTACCTAGGCAAAGTGTTCGAGCTTAGTTGGCCTTAGCAATTGTTCAAAGTGAATCTCCTTGTTGGGAAATCATTCCTTCTTGAGGGCAAGCGTGGAAAACCCGGGAGACATACGAGATCGGTGACTGAGGGATCGAGCGATCCCAAGTCTTCCCAGACTTAGGCATTCAAGGTATCATGAAGAATTGATGGCATTCCACGTCACCTTACGAGGCTGACATGTGGTGCCATGGTGTGAATACGACACTTATGCAGAGATGCTGTTGTGATACTATAGCAAAGAGAATATATATACCCTAATATGCCGCGTGGACGAGCAATCACAAGAATTCGTAAGAGTGCACATGCATATAGTGAGTAGTTTTGAAGAACGATGAGCCATGGAGTTTGTGATATCTTCTTTGCAAAATGACGTCCATTAAGTTTTTGGAGAACGATAGAGATCGCGATCTTTTTTTTTTTTTTTTTTGCAAAAGGAGATCCGTTTGTCATAGGAGACTTAATGCATGTGGTATCAAAGAAAAATAAACAGATTTCAATTCTTTTATATCTCGTACTTCTATCTTGAGCTCCTGGGGGCATGCTAATTGAAGGATAATTGCGGTTGTCCGGAAGGTTACCGAATGAATGAAATCTTGGATGGTTTGTTGATTAACTACCAAGAAATCACATTGAACCTTGAATTCATTCCATAGCAGTCAAATGCCTCCTATAGAACCGACTGGGTGTACTATGCAAGCCCTGGCGAACCCAAACCCCTAACCATGGGGCCCTCCACTGTCAACACTTATTCTAGTCTCGGTGAGAATGACTAACTGAGGGCAATGCCCCGCGATCAATATTGAGAAGTTTCCTAAGAAATGAGGGTTGGCCACCCCTTGGCAATTCCATAGGAGGACTAAGAGGACCTTTATTGGGGGGGAGGGGTGAACAGTGGCAAGTGCGTGTGGGGAGCTCTATTTCTTCGATGGACTCATTTTCGTTTGTCAAAGTTGATGCTTCCATCAAAGTTGCACATAGTTATGAGGGTAGTCTCCCTCTGTCCCCAGAGATGGTGTTGTCATAGTGTTTTTGTTATTTTACATATATCTAAAGGTTAGTTTAGTATTATTAGCATTGTTAGGGTTTTCTAAGGTTTTCTCTCTTTATACATATCATATATTCCATTATTAGGGTTTAAGCCTTTTTGTTAGTTGCAATAATAATAATTTTTCTTCTTTACTATCATGGTATTAAAGCCACCATCAAAACCCTAGCATTGACGGAACCCTAGCATCACTCACGACCACCGACGCAATCTCCCTGACCACCGACGAACTTGTGCAACTCCTCTTCTTGGTTTGCAAAAACCCTAGCTTTGTTCTCTAAGCAAAACCCTAGCTCGCCAACCCTTCCTCCTGGTCCAACGACCACCAACGAAGTTTTCCCGACCACCGGCGAGCACCAACGTAGCCTCCTTGACCACTTAACCACTGGCAATGATCAACAAAGCTCCGACGATCACTGAGATCTCTGCAACCCCTCTTCTCCTTGGTTTGCAAACTTTGTAAGCTCTACAACCCTCACCAACCCTTTTTCCCGGTCTAGCAACCACCGACAACGATTGCTGACCCTCCCCTAGGTCCAGCGACTACTGACGACCACCAACAAAACTCCAACGACCACTGGTGAGCCCTTTTCTTGGTTCGTCGATCACTAACAAGGCTCTCCTCTGCCTCTGTGACCAACTACAACCTTTTTTTTGGCTCACTAACCACCGACGAGACTCCCTTTGGTCTCTGTAATCTCCAACGACTCTCGCCGAAGCCTTTGGCTACCTCTGTGACCACCGATGGAATCTTTTTGGAGTTTTTCTTTTTCCCTTCTTCAGATCTAGTTTTCGCACACTGTTGTTTGCCAGCTAATCCTTGCTATTGGATCTTTGTATTAGTTTTTGCCTTCTATATAGGGTGTTGTTAACTGAGCTCATTGTCCTTGGTTGATTCCATTTGTTTCAGAACTGATTTGATCATCTACTTCGCATTATTCTTTGTCATTTCCTTCAACATGTCTGAAGACAAATTCCAGGCTATTACCATCCGACTTAATGGATCCAACTACTTATATTGGTCCAATGTTATGAAAAACTTCCTTCTTGAAAAAGGACTATGGAGGTATGTAGCAGGCTCAACTGTCCGACCTATAAATCCTAAGGTTAAGGGGTATGATTCACCTATTGCAGTTTAGGAGATGAAGAATGCACAAGTACATGGTTTCACAATTCTGTGGAACTAAGTATTTGCATGAATTTCTCCAAATATATGACCGTCAAGTAAGTGTGGAATTATCTTCAGAATATGTATCTTGCATCCAATTTTGCCAAACAATATGAATTAGAGATAGCTATTTAAAATGCCAAGCAAAATAACAAATCAATCGAAGAATGCTTTAATGAGATAACAACTTGCTGGGATCAATTGGTACTTATGGAACCCTCCGACTTGCAACTCCCCAATAGCTATATTCAGTATCGAGAAAAGTAGATGCTAGTACAGTTTCCTATGGCACTTTATGATCAATTTGAGCCATTTTGTGCGCCATTCTTCATCATTCCCCGTTGCCCTATGTTGATTGGACTATTCGTGAGCTTATTGCAGAAGAAAAACAGCTCAAGCTTGCTCACATGGTCATTCCCTTTAGCTAGTCTTTGTCAATCCATCCTCATCAGTGGGTGTTACTTCTCGACCTTCACTGCTGCTTACTCCTGCTCCTCATCTGATTCAGGTAATAGGAAAGCCAAAATCATCGGTTGCTATGGATGAGTGTAACTTCTGCCATCAGATGGGCCATTACAAGATTGCATGCCCTAAGTTGGCACAGAAAGGCCATTCTTCCTCTCATACATCCTTGCATACCTTTACTCCGATCTGTCAACCCCTGCTGCTCTTGCCACACCTTCATCTATTGGGCCTCTCCTCTATCCCAGGTTATGCTTGCATCTTCTGGGAATTAGTCACCTGCTTTTATGACTACTTCTCATTTAGATTCTCATAATTCTTACTTCTCAGGTATTTCTCCATCGACTTGGATATTTGATTTTGGTTCATTCCACCATATGACATCAAATTTGTCTTGTCTTCGTAATTTTATTTGCCCTTCGTCTCCTATCACTGTTGGCACTGCCGATGGTTCTTTTATGTATGATGTTTCTATTGGCTTGGTTATCCCCTCCACCTCGTCCTCTTTGTCTATTCTTGATGTTTTTTATATACCATAGTTATCTGTTAGTCTAATATCTATTAGTCAGATTTCTGATTCTAGTTTTGTTGTCATTTTTTATCCACTAGTTTGTTATTCAGGAATGAACATCACATAAGCAGATTGGGATCGGGCGTAGAGTTGGTGACCTTTACATTCAGGATAGCTTGCATATTCCAGTGGTTTTTACTGTTGTCATTCTTCCTTTTCCTTATATCAACATTCTTCTTTTTTTTTACCTTTGGCAATCTCGGTTGGGACACTTGCCTAGTAACTGTTTAAAAAATTTTAAGGGTAAATTATATTTACCTTCTTTAAGGTATCTGATAAATACAAGGACCTCTCCTGAGGTATCTAAAATGATACTGGCCTCTCATGTCAGACTTGTCGAGTAAACGACGTTAACCAAAAATAGCATTTTACTATTTTGCCCCTGTAGTTAATTAAAGTTCTATTAGTTAAAAAATAAAAAATAAAACTAAAAACCAAATCCCACCCTTCATCTCCCCTAATTCCAACCAAGCTCTCTATAATAAGCTCAGAGAAAGCAAGAGAATCAATGGAAATGGTTGATCAAGATCTGTCAAATGCATTGCTGTTTCGATATATATATCATTGTTCTTCAACAGTTGCCGTATCTTGACTATTAAAAATGCCACGACGCCAACCTGCATGATCACCACAATGCCCGAAAATATTAATCCGATTTTCTTCCCTAAATTGAGCTTTTGTTTAAACGACGGCCTTGATTTTGCAAAGCTTTTTTGGCGATGTGAATCGCTCAGCCCTTTGTGGTTTGGTGGAGGTGGCGATCTCGCAGTTGTGCAAGGGGGGCTCTTGCGCGGAGCTGAGTGACGAGGAGAGGATGGTGGAGGCGGTGGCCGGGGAAACGGCGGCGGACACGATCCGGGCGGTGCATGTGGTGGCAATTCAAGGTACGAAGGATGAGAAAACTCCAAGGGTGGAGGTGGTAGCGATGGCGGAGGTGGAGACAACGGTAATAGAGGCGGTGGCGAAGATTTTGTTCCAGGATTCACATTTCCCTGAGACTCCACTAGCGGAGCAAAAAGACTTGAGAAAAACCCCAAACTCACAAAGATTAACCTAAAAAATGGCAAATCCATACAAGTAGAATCACAGTTTTAAGTAAGATCAAAGATAGTCGCATCTGGGTTCGGCCCCACTTTCTTATTTCTTCCTCCAAGATCAAGAACATAGGTTTTTCAATACTTAGGTAAAAAAAAAACTAGGGTTATAAGGTTTATGAAGGTTGTTCGTTTAAATTTGATTGTGTGCAGGGTATTTGCGTTAAATTTCCTATCTTGTTCTTATGTAGAATCAACGAAATGGATCCAATGGAAAATGGAATTGGTCCCAAATCGTTGAATTCTTCTTCAAACGTAAGAACACGTCTGTCCAAGATTCGGTAGGGCATCACATTGGTCATCAAATCTAAGTCTTGGATTTTGTTCTCCATTGATGAAGAATGAAGAATCAATGAAATGGAAAATTTGGATTCTTACAATAGGATCAAAGATTATGTCGTGAAGAAAAAGGGTTGAGGTTCGTCATGGTCCTCCAGTTCTTAACAATGGTGTTAGTGTGAAATAAAGGCAAGGTTGGGTAAAGTAATAAAAAGGAAAGGTAATATGGGAAGAAAATATGAAATATCTACTAATCTCGGTAAATTCTATTTTTTTATTTAATAGTCAACTAACGGCAACTAACGGAATGAGCAAGTTGAAACACAAAAGTGAAGCAGAAGGGATACCAGTGTCATTTCAAATACCTTAGGGGAGGTCCTTGTATTTATCAAATACCTTAAGGGAGGTTAATGTAATTTACCCAATTTTTAAAAATTTAAGTTTAGACTAGTAGTTTAGGTAAAGAGTTGACTAATGATATTTTTGAGTGCAGTAGTGTAACTCGCAAAAATGTCAGATTTACCTTTTTAAAAAAGTACATTTATTTCTACATATCCTTTCTCTATTGTCCATACTGATGTCTAAGGCCCTTCTCCAATTGCCACCAAGGGTGACTTCGTCTATTATGTATCTTTTGTCGATGATTAGTCAGTTCTGTTGGGTGTAACTTATGTCACACAAATTTGATTTCTTTTGCATTTATCGTACTTTTCATTTTATAGCTCACACAGTTTTCTACCACTATAAAGATTCTTCATTCATATTTGGGTGGAAAATATTTTCTAAAGGAATTTACACATTTTTTAGCTTCCTCTGGCACTATTCTGTTAGGAGACAGAAAATAGCAGGAAGCCGTACCCTAATGGATAGGCGAGCACTCTTATTTATAATAAAATTAGAGAACACCATTACATCCATACACCCACACACACCTGATACTAATTATATAATGATAATAATAATAAGCCACCACTAACACCTCTCCTTAAACTGGAGCATATATATCTACTATGCTCAGCTTGTTACATAAATATGAGGCACGCAGACCCAGAAAGATTTTGTGAAAATATCTACCACCTGTTCCCCTATAGGAATGGGCCTAAATTTAACAACTCCTTTATGATATTCCTCATGAACAAAGTGGCAGTCAACCTCAATGTGTTTCTTTCTCTCATGAAATACTGGATTTGTAGCAATATAAATTGCCGAGGTATTATCAACCCAGCGTCTGGCAGATCCTCTAAGAGGAAAGTATAACTTTGTTAAAATTTGTTGAAGCCACATAACTTAGCAGTCGCTAATGCCATAGCCCAGTATTTGGCCTCAGCACCAGACCGGGATACCACAGCCTACTTCTTGCTCTTCTAAGAAACCAATTCCCACTAATAAATACAAAGTAACCAGTTGTAAATCTCCTAGCAAATGTACATCTAGCCCAATCAGCAACAGAGTATCCTTCTATTTCCATATGTCCAAGATCAGAAAACTGGATTCCCTTACTTGGATTTTTGTGTAAGTACCGAAGAATGCGTAACACCTCTTGCCAATGGAGAACGCGGGGATCAAACAAAAACTGACTCACTACTGCTGAGGAAGTAAAACTGACAAGGGTGTAGCATCATGTAGGATAGAGAATGGCAATCTATTAATAAGATAGCATGCTGTCAATACAGCTTCACCTCAGAAAACTTTGGGAACCTTCATCTAGAACATCAGGGCACGAGCAATTTCTAAGAGATGTCTATTCTTCCTCTCAGCCACCCCATTCTGTTGTGGGGTGTCTGGGCATGACGTTTGGTGAATAATCCCATGGGCATGCAAGTATGTACTCAACACGCTACCAATGTATTCACCTCCATTATCACTACGCATAATCTGAATAGTTTTGCCAAATTGAGTTTGGACTTCATTACAAAAAGTAGTGAACACAGTAGGTAATTCAAAACGCTTCTTCATAAAATAAAAATAAGTAATCCGAGAATAGTCATCAACAAACATGACGAAATACCGAAATCCAAATAAAGATGTGACAAGACACGGACCCCAGATATCTGAATGAACTAAAGAGAAAGAACTCATTGTCCTATTATTATTCCTTACACATATAGCACACGCAGGTACTTAGCAAATCAACATGACTCACATTCTAACTGTGTAACCTGACTGAAACGAAGGTATAGTTTCTTCAGACTCGGCAAGGAGGGATGGCCCAACCGACAATGTATATCCAAAATCTGAGACGATCGCCCGGAGTACGCAACATCTAAAGTCTCATCCATCACATGCAGGCCACCCACCACTTGTCCTCTACTAATAGTATTCCTCGAAGCTAGATCTTGAAAAGCACAATGATCAGGAATGAATGTTACTAAGCACTTCAAATCATTTGTAATATGACTAACAGATAACAGATTAAATGGATTAACAAGAATATGTAAAACATCAGAGAGTATAAGAGATGGAGATAAAGCAGTTACTCCATGTCCTTTCACCTCCAAGGTTTCTCTATTTGCAACAACAACCCCACTATGTCCAGGGGTCAATTGACAAGACGAAAATGTACCTGTGGAGTGGGTCATATATGCAGATACACCCGAGTTTTTCACCCACGATTTGGGGGTTGCCATACATACACTGGGTTACCTACAACTGTGGCTGAAGGAGTATCGGCTGCATTCCCAATCTTCATCCGAATAAACTAATCATATTCCTCATGAGTCAAAACTATAGTCCTCCTCTCAAAAGAAGAGGAAGGAGCATCATAATTGGCCACTGCATTGGCCACAAAAGATGTAGGATGCCCATGTAGCTTCTAACACGAGCTTTGTAAATGTCTCTACTCTCCACAATAGTAGCAAGACCTGATGTCACGTCCACCTCGACCTCTGCTTTGTCCTCCATCACGGCCTCTACCTCAGCCTCCATTACCACGGTCTCCATCACGACCTCCACCACAAAAACCACCTCTACTTCCTCCACGAAATGCACCTAGGGTTATGTGATCACCCTGGTCAACAGTAGTAACACGAGGCTCGTCTTTACTGATTGCTTTGTTCATCCTCCTGAAGACCTCAGAAAAGGATAGAATATCAGACCCAGCCAGGATTTGTGAACGTGCGGAGTTAAGTTGCTGGTTCACCCCAGCTAAGAAACAAACAACCAAGAATTGCATCATCTGCTCTCTAAAAACCTCGTATCGATTAGTAAAATGTACCAAACGATCATACTCATTTGCCAATACCTTGAACTCTGTGAAGTAATATGAGAAAAGCCGCTTTCCCTATTGTATTCTAAAGATACTCCGCATCACATCATATAATCTAGACAAGTCGTTAGCCGAATCAAATATCACCTCGATTATGGTCCACACCTCTCGAACAGTGGTGGCATTAGCCACCAAAACCTCAATGGAAGACTCCATTGAATTCAATATCTTACTAAGCAGTCTTGCATCATCCCTCTTCCACCTTTTTTACTCATCAGATCCCATCTCAGGAAGATCGTTGAACAAATGATTCTCATTTTCCATACCTTCAATTGTTAGCAATACCTTCTTCTTCCATAACACATATGTTTGTGGTCCAGCGAATCTCGAATCCACTAACCGTGTAAATAACGAAAACACATCCGTGATTCCTTGTCTATCAGTATTCACTTGAGTTTCACCAACCATTCTTTCAGTACTCATTGGAGAGTCACCAACCCTTATCGAATTCTCCGTTGACATCACAATTTATCAATATTAAAGAACCACTGGCAACCACTCCAACAACAAATAGAACACAGCCGCAACCTTAAACAATCATAAA
This sequence comes from Heliamphora exappendiculata, assembly GCA_034768845.1. Lineage (NCBI taxonomy): Eukaryota > Viridiplantae > Streptophyta > Magnoliopsida > Ericales > Sarraceniaceae > Heliamphora > Heliamphora exappendiculata. Next base: position 12,371 of record JAOTRH010095797.1, read on the forward strand.
TAGACTACTAAACATACCTTCAAACTATCTCCATGGATTCCAACACCCTGTAACAGTCTCCCAGACCCTCAAAACAGCGACTAAGGTTCTCCTCAAGACTATCGGTACTCGCAGGATCAAAGTAAGTAACCACGGCAGCCCCTAAAGCCACAAAACAGCAGCTAGGGTTCCCCTAGGGGCTGTCGGCACTTCCAGCAGAGAGAGAGAGAGAGAGAGAGAGAGAGAGAGAGAGACTGTCTGTGAGAGAGAGAGGTTGTCTATGAGAAAAAGAGAGAGAGAGGCTGTCTGTGAGAGAGGGGCTATCAGTAACTTCCAACAGCAGCTATGGTTTCATGAGATGGTTTCGGCTAGGGTTCATGAGGGTTAGTGAAGATTCTGGTGGCAGAAGTGGCTGTCGACAACTTCTAGAGAGGAAGAAGAGTCCATCGGTACTGAAGGGAAGGAGAAGAGAGGCTGGCGGCGCTGGAAAGAGAGGAAGCAGAGTCTATCGGCACTGAAGGGAGGGAGAAGAGAGGCTGGAGGCGCTGGAAAGAGAGGGAGAAAGGACTTACGGTGTTGAAGGGAAGGAGAAGATAAGCTGGTGACTGAAGGGAAGGAGAAGAGAGGCTGGTGGCTGCTTAGGGTTAGGGTTTCATGGAGGAGAAAATAATGGTGGCTTTGATACCATGTTAGGGGACAGAGAATAATGGGAAGTTGTACCCTAATGGATAGGCGAGCACTCTTATTTGTAATAAAACTAGGGAACACCATTACATCCATACACCCACACGCATTTTATATTAATTATATAATGATAATAATAATAAGCTACCACTAGCACATTCATCAACCCTTATGTTCCGATACTTCAACCCCAAATGGTCAAGTTAAGAGAAAATATTAGCATATTCTTGACATAACTCGATCTATTCTTCTATCTTCCTTCTTGCTATCTTTCAGGGAAAAGCTGTTTTTACAGCTGTGTGTCTTCTTAATCGTATGCCATCTCCTCTCCTTTCTAGGACCCTCCCCACCCCCCACCCCCCTATGAGAAGTTTTTCGGTCACGCTCCTAATTACTCCTTACTGCATGTATTTGGCTCTGTCTGTTTCATTCTTCTCCCCAAATGAGAACAGAACAAACTCAGAGCTCGTTTTGCTGTTTGTCTTCTTAGGGTATGGCCTCCACCAAAAAGGATATCAATGTTATGACCCAGTTTCCAGACGCCTCTATATCTCGCGTTGTGTTGTGTTGTGTTTTTTGAGCGCCTCACCTATTTTAATCTTCCTCCTAAGTACGCTTTTGTCTCAAAAGACGACTTGGTTCATATAGATCCTTTTTCCCTCGATGTGCCCTTAGAGGAGTTTACTTCAACCCTTGATATCCATCATCTTCCGCCCACCTCTCATCCTTCTCAACCTTCCTCTCTCCCTTTGGTTTACTCTTATCGCCCAGTTGCTCCTCCACCTTTATCCACTAGCTCTGACCCTGCTCCTTTTGCTCATGTGGCTCCTAAGCCTCTTAACGTCGCTACCCAGTGCATCCCCGTACTCTGCCAATCAGACTTGGTTTCTCGCATACTTGTTTCTCCCTCTTCCTATCATGCTTTTTGACTTCTATTCATATTTATTTTGAGCCTCAATCTTATAAAGGAGCATCTACTGATCCTAATTGAGTTGATGCAATGACTGTCAAACTATCTACTATCCAAACGACTGGTATTTGGGATTTTGTTTCACCACCTGCTAATAAAAATCTTATTGGATGCAAGTGGGTGTAGAACAACGATGATCATGTCATCCACATATAATAGAAAAACAACAATATTGGCAGACAAGGTGAATATCGGTACCCACTTGTCCAAAAAAAGAATAATTGTAGGTCACCCGAGCTCATTACATTGAATTTTTGGACCTAGCATATGCCTTGGGTGCATCTCATAGAAATCAAAACAAACAAACCCGTAGAGGAGCAACGATTAGGCCGCAATATCAAACCGCTTGAATGGCTATGACTTCCGTACGGATGAAAAATACACAAAGGTGCAATTTTCAGGTTCAACACAGCACCTAAAGCTTCACTAGCGGCCAAATATTTATTCCAGAAGGGCTTATTTAATCTAATCTTTAAAACACGTTTTAGTGAGTTATTTCAGCTTCACACTCTCTTTCCTTTAAATCAAAATTCAATCAAGTAGAGTTTAATTTTGAAAATGATATAAATGTCAAACCTTAATATGTAGGGGTGATTCTAAATGTGTTTGGAGCTTTTGAAAGCAAGAGACCGACGATTCTGAATGTCCTTTCATGGCATTCACAATGCATTTAGCATCTCTCTTGATTATGAGCGGCTAGGATTCTCTCTTCTAGGGTTTAGATGAAAGTAGGAAACCCTAGTCAAGTAATATTAGTTGTTGTAATTGGTTTAGGGATTCGTTTATTGATTCAACAACTGTATAACTTTAGGGCATTGATTCTATCCAATGAATGTATCTTTTTAATTGTTAAGTTACCAATTGTCCCAAAAGCTTAAACTGTTAAAAAATGGACCCAACAATGTATATCAAGCTATCCAGCATTCTCCTTCACATGCGACCCTGTCTTGCACGTGAAGAGACAAACAAGCTGAACTGAACAAGTGCACCAACACAGAGAGTGCACAATAACAAATATAACAGGAAAGCACATATCATGAGACTTGAATCCAAAACCTCGTGAAACCAGAGCTCTGATACCATGTTAAGTCACTAATTGTCCCAAAAGCTTAAACTTTTAGAAAATGGGCCCAACAATGTATATCAAGCTATCTAACATTCATCAAGCAATCGTATTGGTTTTCTTTGATATTTGAATAAGTGGTTATACAATAATTTTTGTTGCGGTAGTGATTTAAACTTGAGATAGCTTATGCTGACGGGTCACGCCGAACTTGATGACAACCTATGCTAATCAAAGATGGTCTATGCATCTATCCTAAGCTTAAATCACATGAATCGCCTTAACAATGCTCCCAATGCTAGGTTAACATCAAATTAACAGTTTAAATCCCTAATCGGTGCATGACTAGTGTTGCGTAGGGTATATTCGAAATTCTAGGGCTCTTTTCACTATTGAAAACCTATAGCTTAATTTTAGCTTAATTTACTCCATTCTAGCTAAACAATAGGGGTGATTAAAAAAAAAGGGAGCAATTGATATACCGGTTTGGACCATACAGTTTGGACTGATTTTTTATTAAGATGTTCCAGTTTTGATTCTCAGTTTTTAGAACCATTTTATATGGTCTGCTTCTCGATTTTCATTAAAGGGAAATTGGCTCGATTTAATTTTATTGTAAGAGTATATATATTTTATATTTCCATATTTCTTATTTCCTTTCTAGAACCACTTATTACAACTTTAGTCTAAACGAATATGTGCTTAGAATGGTTTCTCAATGTCAAATATACTCTGCTGCACGAGCCAGAAGCTTACGCGTTTTGGCAATGCCTAAATAACCTATAAATCCATAAAAGACACTTTAAGTATCAGACAAACTTATAAGAGTTGAGTGTTAAGAACAATAGAAAACCGTACCCTAATGGGTAGGCGAGGTCTTATTTATAATCAACTTAGAGAACATTATTACAATCATACACCCACACACACACTGAAACATAATAATAATATAATAATAAGCTATTAACACCCCCCCTCAAGCTGGAGCATATATATTTACCAAACCCATCCTGTTACATAAATAGGAGACACGTGGACCCGGTAAAAATGTAGTGAAAATATCAGCCACCTGTTCCCCTGTAGGGATATAACAAAATGTTACAACACCTTTCTGATATTCATCACGGATAAAGTGGCAGTCAACCTCAATGTGCTTCGTTCGCTCATGAAAGACTGG
>JAOTRH010095828.1:0-48399 GCA_034768845.1 Heliamphora exappendiculata
TTATTATTATTCATAACTCCATTAAAAAAAGCACTAACTAATACAAATAATTATCAATTCACGAACTAAACCTGTCATCCATATACAAATAAATTTATAATCAATAATTTATATATATTCAAAATGATACGTAATACTTATTAATTATTACAACATAGAAGTCCTTCTAGAACAAACTATTGACATTTCATAAAGTAAATATGTAACATGTATGCATACACAGATTAATAAAAAAACTACCATTTATTCTAAAATCATAAATTATCTGAAAAAAACTTAAATTACATAAATCACCACCTTAATGCACTCTTAGTACGCTCATTGAATAAAACTTCAATAGACAGAAGTACCAAAAAGGTTAAAATTCTTTACTCATTTCTGATCACTAACTCAACAATCTCGGTCTCTAATCATACTGCAATGTCAAGTTTTATAAACGGCTAATGATACTCAGCAGCAGGTATTTCCCACTCGTCTGATAGAGCCATCCCATCATCTCAAAAATCTTCCTCGAAATTGTGCTGAATTCTTAAGCTGCATCAATTAAAATATTAGATTATTAGCAAGTGAGAGTACATCTAATCTTTTTTTTTTCAAAGAGAGTATATCTCATCAATCCTCTAAAGAAACTCCTGAACTCTACATTTTTAAAAATCGTTGCATCCTAAATTTTTAAAATATATATATATATATACTAAGTGTAAAACCTAAAAAAATTCGATAGAGTTTCCTCTATTTTTTGGATAATCCTAAATTATCAGATGACCTGTCAAAAGCAAACAACATAATATAATCAGGCACAGCTTGGATCTCAAAACCCAATAGAAATTAAAACTCCTTACTAACTATTCATCTCAATTTTATAACAATTATAATAATCTCAGAGAGAATTAAACTATACAGTATTAAACCATACATGAATTTTATTACATACTCATCATAAATACATTCATACAAGACAATTTCATTATTCTCAACATTTCATTTGAAAATAGAAGATTTTAAGCCGTTCAGTGGCTATTTTTAATTTTTGCCCCCGAATGGATCATTTTCGTTAACTTTTTCATATTTTAAACTCTAAAACTCTACACGAGTGTTGTATTGGAGTGTCATCGGTTTGTACAAGTTTGTTTAGACAATTGTGTGGTGCTCATGCAATTTTCCAAGCAATTTTGTGGCAGTATTTACTTTTTGCCCCCCCCCCCCCCGAACGGGCCGTTTTCGTTAACGTTTTCACATTTTAAGCTCTAAAACTCTACGCGAGTGTCGGATTAGAGTACCATCGGTTTGTACAAGTTTGTTTAGACAATAGTAAGGTGCTCATAAAATTTTCCAAGCCGTTCAATGGCTGGTTTTAGTTTTTGCCCCCCAAACGAGCCGTTTCCGTTAACTTTTTCACATTTTAAGCTCTAAAACTCTACGTGAGTGTCGGATTGGAGTGCCGTCGGTTTGAACAAGTATTTTTAGACAATAGTGAGGTGCTCATTCAATTTCCCAAGCCGTTTAGTGGCTGTTTTTAGTTTTTGCCCCCCTAAACGGGTCATTTTCGTTAACTTTTTCACATTTTAAGCTCTAAAACTCTACGTGAGTGTCGAATTGGAGTGCCGTCGATTTGTACAAGTTTGTTTAGACAAGAGTGATGTGCTCATGCAATTTTCCAAGCCGTTCAGTGGTTATTTTTAGTTTTTGCCCCATGAACGACCCATTTTCGTTAACTTTTTCACATTTTAAGCTTTAAAACTCTACGCGAGTGTTGGATTGGAGTGCCATCGATTTGTACAAGTTTGTTTAGATAAGAGTGAGGTGCTCATACAATTTCCCAAGCCGTTCAGTGGTTTTTTTAATTTTTCCCCCTAACGGGCCGTTTTCATTAACTTTTTAACATTTTAAGCTCTAAAACTCTACGTGAGTATCAGATTGGAGTGCCGTTAGTTTGTACAAGTTTATTTACACAAGAGGACGGTGCTCGTGCAATTTCCTAAGTCGTTCAATGGCTATTTTTAGTTTTTGCCCCCGAAATAGGCTATTTTCGTTAACTTTTTCACATTTTAAGTTCTAAAACTCTACGCGAGTGTCGGATTGGAGTGTCATCGATTTGTACAAGTTTATGTAGACAATAGTGATGTGCTCGTGCAATTTCCCAAGCCAAAATCATGAACAAAATCATATACCTGGACGATCTTGCATGAGCTGTGTTAAGATGCTTTAGAGCTGATCAATTTATTTTTGTTGCGCTTCTCGTTCTATTTGGTCTCTCTAGCACCCCTCACGGAGTGCATCCACCTCGAGTTTTATTTTTTCAACCTCTGCATTATGTGCTCGTGAATCGGCATCCCCTCTACAAGAAGATGAAGACGGCATTGGTCCCACCCCAAATCCTCTAAGGTATCCCTTCTTCTCCCCCAAGAACTATGCTAGAAATAGCCTCTTGAGTCATCGGCGTCCTAGATTGAGAAGCCTCATCTCGAACTCTTTTCATCTCAGCCTGTCATTGTAAAAAAAAAAAAAGAGGACGAAGAGGAAGATGAATTAGTTATATTGTCTGGTTAATAAGTAAATAATCAATATAATTGCTCATTTGTTGGATGCTTACATGTAGTACACTGCAGGCAAGATTAATCTATTCTTTTGTCTTATTGGACTTGTGTGATTTCTCGTAGAAATCACAAAATTCAGTAACTCACCATCATTTGTCTCTGCCTGTGAGTTTCAAATAAAGTACAATGTGATTACAAGATAATAGCAATAGCAATGAGTTACTTACTAGGTATTTAGTTCACCTCAATAGACATTGCTGCGAGAAATGATCGAGACCCCATAGTATGGTTATAGGGTAGCTTCCTTCTATTGCTTTTTCCAGCTATGGATTGTTTTTATAAATGCAAAGATATTAGTTAATGGAGATGAAAATTGGAAAATTTAATTATAGTTAGTATTATTTACCTCAAATTTTAGATCAGTGAATATATGATCAATCAAAAACCTCTAGCCATCTTTGTCCACTCCAGAATAGAGATGATTGTACAGGTCAATACCTCTTTGAGAAAGATCAAGGTAGTGCCTCTTCATACTACACTTCCAATCTTTATAAAGACGGTAACACATCTCGATAGAGATAATTTTGGCTAAATCATTGGCATCATCTTCATTGGTCATGTCAAATTTGTTCTACAAGCCTCATAAATGAATTTAATACATCAAAGGAAATTAGAAAATTTAAAAGCATAATGTATACGTGAAATTAGCAATTATTACTCTGACGGACTGTATAATGGCCTCTTTAATAGCAAGATCAGGGCCATGCCAACTGTGTGAAAAAACCTTGAATAGGGCACATCCTTCTAATTTGAATGCCAAATTCATTTGCTACCACAGTGGCATTTATCCCACTGAATGCTCAAATTTTTTCAAGAACTGAAACAACCAACTTTTTTTTCCCATTGCGGGTAAATATTTTATCTATTTTTTTCCCAAGTGTAGGCCCCAACACACGCCTTGACGAAGATGCAACTGTTTAGCAAGAGAAAGTGAGATTTTTCTTACTCGCCATATTAAGTGAGTTTTTCATTAGGTTATGAGTAGACAGTTATAAATTAAAATTATCATACATGTGCCACTAATCTGTGTCAATGGAGAGGGTGCATCGGTCCCAAAAAGAGAAGGAGATAGTGCAATAGGTCCCGAAGGAGAAGGAGATGGTGCAACAGCCCCCGAAGGAGAGGGGGTAGCTCCTATCTCACCAACGCTGCTGTCAACAGTAATAGGACCGAGAACCTGGTTAGGCTGGAAATTTGAATGATGGGGCTAACTATTGAACTTCTTTCCATGAGCCATCTGATATAACAACATAACAACAAAATAAATTAGTACCACATGTAATAACAAGTATAAAAGATCGGTAAAATAACAATTTGTTAATATTATAGTCAAATAAATTATAAAGAAAGCAAGTTATTACCACACATAAGTTAATATTTGTTACCTTTTTCAGTTCAAACCTAGAAGACTCGTTATCTTCTCTTGAAGAACTCGAATTTTCCTCACCTTCGAGAGGCTGATACTCCTCGTCATCACGACCAACACCAATTTTGCATTTTTCGTCTCTAGTAGTTTTGCTCTTATCTCTATGAATCGATCCAAACAATGTATTTGCTACGCTCTTGATGCCCAAACTATTTAGTCTTGTTGAGTTTCATTCAATGGTTTTACGCCTTTCCTTCTCATATTCTGTCATCTTTTTCCCTAGGCACCCGGGCTTTACAAACACTTTACTGTCTTTGGGCATTTTTTACAACTATATATTTTTTAAGCAAAGAATGAACAAATATGAATGAATATACCAAGTGATAATAAAAATACATAAATACATCAAGGTTCTACATCAAGGCTCTCAAAAAAACAACCAGATTTTATATTTTAAAAAGAACATCAAAACTCTACACAAAAGTTCCTAAACACAACCGTTGTCATTCATACTAAGAAGGAACATGAAGCTTCCCAAAATAACAACCATTGTCACTTACATTAAAAAAGAACATCAAAGTTCCACATCAAGATCAATCTCAAAAAAGTCAATATGATGCTAATCTTCTTCTTCTTCTTCTTCTTCTTCTTCTTCTTCTTCTTCTTCTTCTTCATCATCATCAACAAGCTTCTCCATTAATGCATCCTCGTTGTCAACACCCTTAGCTAATGATCGTTGAATAATCTCTGGTTTAATATCATTTCTACGCAAAGGAATTGTAAGAGAATCTTCAATGACAATAGGTACAATTTCAGTAGTTTCACCCTGTTGGAACACGTCATTTACATCATCATTGGGTTCTAAATCATTCATCTCTGGCACATCCCATATTCCTCGACGTTGGAATTGTTCTACCACTTTCCAATTCGCACCTAATTTAGTATCATTAACGTAAAATACTTGTTGGACTTGACTTGGTAACACAAGGACCATTAGACAAGGACCATAATTCATTGGTTGCTTCTAGTGACCGTTGGTTTCATAATTGATTCATCTATATAAAGAAACATGTTATGTACTTTGAATATGAGAATAATTAAATGTGTGAGATATGAACCGTGAAATGGAATAAGATAGTGAGTGTCTTATACGGTCTTCGAACCATTTAGGAAATTCTTCACGATGCCTCATTGTGATGTTTTGTGCACCATCATTGGTCTTATGTTCCCTATTTAATACAAATGATATTATTAAGTAATGGATATTATTAAGATGAAAAATAAAGAAATAAATTGTAGGTTTAATGTTGTTAAAAGAAAATATACTCTCGATACGGATCCACTTCAGGGCTTTTGTATAAGACAAACCAATGTGCCATGTTGCGTTCCTTGATGGGCATATCATCTTTCCTTAGAATTAACCCCAATGGAGGAATAGTTTGAGTGAACATTGTGAACCATGGGCTATGCATACCACCATTGTAATTCATTTCTTCTCGATTAAACATTGTTTCGATTCCATCGAGATACATTGACCAAAACATTGTACGCTTTTTAGATATGTAAGCCTTTACAATGAAACCTTTTGGATGAGCTTTGTTGGCAACAAAACTTTTTAGAACTCCAAGGAACCTACAATAGTAAATACCATAATTTTAAACAAGAGCTTTGACTCAAACTATTATTTAATTATGATTTTATATAAAAGTAAAAATAATTACCTTACAATCGGGTACATCCATCGGTAATGCACTGGCCCTCCAAGCCTTACCTCACAAGGCAAGTGAATGGCTAAGTGAACCATGACAACGGAGAAAGAAGAAGGAAATATTTTCTTAAGTTTGCAAAGTATAAGTATGATTTGATCCTCCAATTTCTCCAAATCATTCACTTTTAATGTCTTCGAATAAAGTTGTTGAAAGAAACTTTCTTTAGGTCTCTCAAGCCCTAGTGAGCTGGGCACCCTAAGCCCTGGCAAACCCTATTTCAAATCCTAGGTTCGATAGTGTGTGACGATCCTTAGGTTTTCTAAAGACTTGGTGCGCCACGCAAATCAAAACTTAGTCATATGCAAACCATTGTCTTGGTATTCCTAATCCATACTCCTCATGTATCTATGTTTTAAAACCCTAGGGTACTATGCCCTACTCCTCAGACACCATATGTTTTGTTAAGCCCTGCTTCGCAGGCATCCTATGTTTTAAGCCCTTTTTTGGGGGTACCTACATTCTAAACCCTAACATCCAAGTGTTTGTCCTAAAATCTCTAGTTGCTCAGGTAATCTGTTTAGTCCTCAATTTGATGTCCTAGTTTGTCCTTTTAATATTAACATGTTTGAAATGCATTACAAATCCCTTTTATTAAATTAAATATGTTATTTGATTATAATAGGGGCAATTTGTTACAAGTTCTTCAGTCACATTCATTATGTCTCAAGTAACAGGGGATCATAAACATGCATCTATGTTCGAATATAAAGCTACAAGGCATACTCCAATATTCCGAATTGAAAGAGAAGAAAAGAGGACTTACCGCATGATTATGGCAGGAGAGGTGGGTCCTGTGGCTCGCAAAGAAGAAGATCGGGAGCAACATCAGCAACTGGAGGCTCGTATCTTCTCATCCCATTGGGCCTCAGACAGTGAGGAGCAAGAGCGTAGTGACAGGGTCAAAAGGGATAGGGATTCCCTCACCAGCGTGGGGATTCAAAAAATCAACAATGTCAGGGAACGTAGGGATGCCCGCACCATTTGATGTTGGCAGTCGTACGGTTATTGAATCGTTTTGTTGCGACCGCAAGGTTTGTTTGAACATATGCTTGCGTGTGACACCTCGTCCTCCGGGCACGTCGGGACAAACATAAATATAAATAAAGGAATATTCTAGTCGTTCATTCATATTTACATATGTTAATTATTACATCATAAAGGAGTTTTGAATCGTTTAAAAATACATAACTATTATAGTTTCATCAAAAAATTTCAAAAATTACACTAAGTACGAGAAAACTGAATATAAGAACAAAAGCAGAGGTCTCCACTCCTCAGAAAGCACCAGCAGGATCCTTGTGCGCTTGGAGCTCACCTTGTTCTTTAAACTTTTCTTCTCTCTCTGGAATGACTTTCTCCAAGAACTCCTCCTCATCTGTGGCACGAATGCCACATGCCAACACCTAGAACCAAAATACTCTAACCTTCTAACTAATCTCATGGCACAAAATTCACCACAACACATATCATATAACACCAGTACAGTTTATAGTCAAGGAGACAAATGAATTTATGACAGAATAGCAGATAAGTCAATAAACATGTGTATATGAGATGCTGTGTAAGAAATGCAGATGCCCAACCCAACATGCACCCAGATTATAACAGGAATTCCATGCCAGGAATCACCAGAGTAGACTTTCATGCCTTAGCTGTTTTACTTAATAGCAACGATGTAGGGTCCGCGCAATACTCTAGGCCAACAAATTCAATAAACCATTTCAATCAGTTATGTCAGACATATATCAAGCGGTTTGTCCTACCTTAAGACTCGTGATTCCTTCACCAGTGTTAACCCAAAGTCTAAGCTATCGAAATCAGAATGCTAGCGGCGAACCCATGGTGCCCAACAATAGTAATGACAAACCATTTCAAACACTGGGGCTATGCCCATGGTGCAGAAGGGGAATTCATCCCAAAACATTTCGAAAATGGAAACCATGGACGCCCTAGACTTAGAATCATAAAAGATAACTCAACATAACCCATCCCGATTATAAATCAACCAATCGAATTTTGAGTGGCACCATTATGTTCCCATATATTAGGTTCCCGTACATCAACATTCCCGATAACTACGGCATATAGTGGCAGGTCGGCTCAAGACGTAACACGGCTTAGGACGTAATATGGCTCAGGACATAGATGGCCCAAAGTTAACATATCCAATACAATAATCTGAATGGCACCATTATGTTCCCATATGTTAGGTTCCCGTACATGAACATTCCCGATCACTACGACGTATGGCGGCAGTTCGGCTCAAGACGTGATACGGCCCTGGACGTAACACGGCTTAGGACATACATGGCCCAAAGTTAACATATTTACAACGGTTTACACATATGGACTCCAATATGCCAAGATGAAAGTGACAATGCCCATGCTGTGAAATATGGATCTCAAGTACCACTATCTATAGCATGGCATCAACTACAATGGCAAAGTTCATGATACAACTCGCAATTTCATGAAGTACAAGTATGTGAAGCACAAGCTACAATTCTCAAGATATGATGCACCATGATCGCATGAATTCAAAATTATCATGAATTCACTTAGAAACACTAATCAACTAATTCAATCAAACATCATTGAAAAACTCAGGTCTCATAGTAAAGGGTACTCATTTCACACTTAGCAACTTTTAAGGCCAAAAATCAAGTAATAAATTAAAAGGGCCGACAAGATTTTGGGGTATCTAGACTTGAAATCAAGCTATGATTTTTAAACACCATTTAGATAAAAATATTTTCTACAACTCTCATGTTTAACACTTAGGCCAAAACCTAAGGCGAAGGGGTGAACAAAACATCCTAACAAAAAATGATTCAGCACTTTTCTCAAAATTTTATCAAAAAACGTGCTTCTGTTGGTCTCGGTATTGGGGTATCCGATCAAGCCCAAATGAGCCCAATGTTTAGTATGTTCTAGATTGACATGTCCCCTACAAGTTTCCTGTTTATAGTTAAGGGTAGTTGTTTGGAACAAGTTAGACTTTTTGTCCATTTTAGAAAGTAGGTTCTGTCGGCCGCCAAAACTAAGCAGAGCCGGTTTTGGACAGAGAATTTGAAACGGTTTTGGGGTATCATCCCAAGGCTATAAGGTCTAATTTTAGGTGAAACCATACTTTAATATGTTATCTACAATGTTTATGTAGACCACATTTGGGATAGGTCATTAAATATAGGAGTTTTGGGCTATACAAAAATATGTGACAGAAGTGTCCCATGAGGGCTGAAACTTAATAGAGCATTTCAAAAGGATTTTGAACTATCAAAACTCAATATTTGGCACTCCATTTTGGTGGGATGATATATATACACGTTATCTACAACTTTCATGTTTCGACCAAAGTTTGGATCTCACTTTAAACTAGTGTTACCAAGTCAGTAGTGTTGACTGGTCGGAAAATAACTCACTTTGGTAAAACTGCAATGTCTCGAGTTTTACTTATGAAAATGAGTTGAAACCAATTTTGGATGAAAGATACCGCAAAAATATAAATTTCTACGTAAAGAACATGCTTAGATTAAGTTTCTACATTGAGTTATGGCATTCCAAAGTTCAGAGCAGAAACATCGATGTTCTCAAAAATCAAGCCTCTTAGGGTCCAAGTCTTCTACTTATGTCATGTCAAGTTTTTGTTCCATTTCTTTGCATACTTGTGTTTTAGACATTAATATTGAGACTCCATCACACTTAGAAGTCATCAAACTTAAAAATAACAACACACAGCAACATCTCATATCACCCATAAACATAACAGTCCCTAATTTCCAACTATGATGCCTTTTCAATTTGATTTCGGTTCTTGATTCTTAAAGTGTTTAAAGGAATTTGTTGGGGAATATGTTGAGAGATATTAGAAATAAGGTTTAGAGGTTTTACTTACTTGTTTAGAGGGCTCAAGGATGGTGGAATGGAAGGACTTAGCTTTAGGAAAACACCTCTTGCTTTCTTAGCTCCCTTTTTCCTTCTTTCTCCTTCTTTTCTCTCTCAAACTTGTAGAATACCTAAAGAACTATGAAGGTTTGGTCTCTAACCTCTCTTGCACGAAACTATTAAGGGAAGAAGGGGGTGTTTGACTTGGTTTATAAAAGCAAAGGCTAGGGGACATGGAGGGGACAAAAGATTAATTAAGGTACCTTTTTTCTCCTTTCTTCCTTACACATCATATGGGTTGAATTGATATGAGTTGACGTGGTGCAAGTTTTGAGACTTATACATCAGATTTGGGAAAGAGAAATACAGCTAGGGGCTGTTTAGGAGACAAAAACCTGACCCCACATCAATAAAGGGGTTTTGAATTGGTTTGCGTGCCCTTTTGTGCAAAAAAATGCATTAAAAGTTAATTTGATGTATCTTTTTTGTGTCTTTTTCTACTGAGACCTATTATTTTAGTATGTTTATGATAAATATAGTATTTTCATGTATTATCAAAGTTTTTATAGCAATTGATTAAATAGATGTAGTCTTTTAAGTCAAATTAAACTATTTTGCTAATATGTGACTTTTTGACTTATTTGTTGTGTATGAACTTAAATAATGATTTGTTTGCTTTTGTTGACCTATAACACTATATTATTATGTATATTACTTGTTCAACAACTATTGGATCATCATAATGCTTAATTTAATACCTTTCTCATCATTTTAAGCTAAAAAGAAAGCAAATAGTCACTTTTTGGCACACTTCCCAAGGTGGTCGGCCACTAAGGGGTAATTTTGTTATTTTTTTATGTTATTTTGTCTTTTGCTACTTAATTATACTTAAATCCTTGATTTAGAGTATCCATATTCCAAAATTTAGACTTTTAAAACTTTTTGCTATACTACGGACAAAATGGTTATTTTCCTTATTTATGAGGATTTTTTATTTTTAATTCATTATTTCATGATATTTACTTCATTTAGAATGTTAGGAGACTCTTCGGGTGCTTAGATTTTTTTGCTTGAGTTTTAAACCTTTTTGGAGTTTTCGGGCCGAACTTAGGATTTTCGATTCAAGTTAGGGTTCTGAATTTCTTCTGTGTTTTATGGTCTCGTGAACTATCCATCACTAACGCTTAGGGTTTGGGCTGGTTCTTTACACGGGTTGTTATCAACCGAGTTGTTACAACTAGGGTCTATACCAGGTCGTTACAAACTACCCCCCTTAAACAAATTTCGTCCCTGAAATTTTGCCCCATACCTCATCGTATGGAACGTTGAGGATGATTTACTAACATTGTGCCTTCTCGTTCTCCAAAATTGTGTTCTTATTTACTTGAGCCATTCTTTGTTGCAGGTGTGGATAAGGTCGAGCCCATGTTCAACACTTAGCGTAAAGGTTGTCTCGCCCTACTTAACACCTTAAACTAATTACTACCTAATCTTCAAGGACCATGTCACGTAATCAACTAGCCCTAAAAAGTTCGTATCCCTGTCACGTTAGTTGGCCTCTTCCCATTAACTACTGCTTCTACTTCTGTTGGTTCCACTTGAATTTCTTCTCCAGATATAACATGACCTAAAAACATCACCCGATCCAACTAAAACTTACACTTACCAAGTTTTACATACAACTTGTGCTTTCTTAGAATCTACCAAAAAAATCTTCAAATGTTCCTTGTGTTCCTCTTTACTTTGAGAATATAACCGAATATCGTTTATTAACACAATTACAAATTGGTCTAGAAAGCTTCTGAATACTCGATCCATCAGGTCCATAAACACAGCAGGTACATTCGTTTACTCGAAAGGCATCACCGCAAATTCACAATGCTCGTAACGAGTCTTAAAGGCAGTCTTGGGTATATCTGCCTCCCGCGCTTTTAATTTATGGTATCATGACCCCAGTCTATCATTAAGAACATGTTGGCTCAAAACTACAACTTACATTGAGTACGACTTTCACAAACGATCATATGTCTCTAAACTAGCCCACTACCAAAATTGATTTCAAACATACATCGAAGACTACTTCCCAATCGAATAACGACTATTAACTCAAAAATACATCATGACTTTGTGTTGGACTACTCTATCCTTACAACCATCAAGATTAATACCACCACTTGAACCTAATGATTCACTAGGGCTAAACATACCACACAAACTAAACGCTCCCTAAGTATATGCTTACCCATATGAATCCAATCACAACCTCGTCACATATTTCCTTCACGTATGTACCATCCACCCTATAATCCTTTAACGGAACAGTATTAACTCATGATTATAAAGTCTCTTATCATCATCACTCAATCTCTTCACACATTTCCTGCCACACAATCGAACCAAGAACTATTTTTGCATTTTAATTATTTTATCTTACCTACATTCTACCGAGACACTCGATTTACTCAAGGCCAAATATAAAAACCATACCCATGAATTCGTATAGTCTTACTTACGCTTCCAATCTCAAAACACTTATTCCTCCTATGAACTCACATTGAGTTGCTATGCAACTTCACCAGAAACAATAAAATTATATCACCCTTCAACTTCTCATACATAGGATTCACACGCTCCTATAAGAAAATTCTTTCTCTATATCAGCAACATCTACTCACTAATCTAAACAAACTTGCTCTAACAGGTCACATCAAAAAAGGCTTTTGAAAGCAACTTCCTTGCAACTCACATCGATACAACAATGAAAACTGAATAACACTCCATAAGAGTTACATAATTTAGACGCCAAACGAATACAAACTAATACTTTAAGAACCTACCATGTAAACAACTTGGTTTGGCTAAAATGCACACTCCATCCTTTAAGCAATCTTCAGCGTCAATGGGACTCACTGTTTCCACAAACTCCTTGGCACCTAATGCCGTGAATTGTTTAACTAAAGAGTTACTAGTCCTTGAGGTGATCTTGATAATCCTGATGACGAAGTCTGTAATCATGTGCTTCCATTTTCTCTCTAGTCTTTTCAAAGGTTGCTCCGTTCCTCTTGGCTTCTACCGTTTGTTCTTAACGTGCTAGGACGTTAGGTTTAAATGTCTCTTCCAATAACTGAATCGTTTTCGCAGGCGGTTGGTCATTTTAGGGTAAAACAAACACGATAAAAGATATGGTTGTGATAATTACCTAGTCACATGACCTATTGTGACTTGGTGGTTAATTCTTCATTAAGCTCCAAACGTTCATTGTTGTGATCAAGATTATTCATTCTTTGATAGTGATGGAAAAAATTCAAACTCTAACACTTCGGTGTGAAGGTTTGTGTGAATATCTATATAGACGTACCTTCTTTGCTAGTGTACTAAGGTTATCATGAGTTCGAGACTGTTTCTCTTTTTCTTTTACTAAGGCTATCACTTTCTTACTACCGATATGAGTCTTTTACTTCTCAATTTATCATATGGGTGTGTCAACTATGAACTAGTCTGGGAAAGTTTGAATTTTGCCATATGGTGGTGTCGCGAAGCCCTTGGTGTGAAGCTATCATTTCTAACTTTAGATTACTGGTGGCATAGATCTATTGTCGGGACCTTTGAAAAGATACAGTTAGTTAAATAAACCCTTACTTAACCATTTTTGCAGGCGAGAGTCTTGATCTTCAAAACATTGTTAAACACGGACGTTGACAGATACTCTGAGTTGTGACACCAGGAAGAGATCTGCTTCATGCATGAAGAGGTTCTATGAGGTTTTCGTTCATCATCTCAGTTTTTCGTGAAAGCACTAAGGGCTAATGACGTAATATCCTGACAATCGTTGTTACTAAGAGATCAATGGGGCAAGGTTTTGAAGATCGACAGTCAAAAACATGGGTGGGGTTAGAACATCTTAGGGTGGAACCCATGGTGTTCAAAGATAGGTTGAATGAGATTAAATGGTCATGGTTAAGGAAATTACCATTAGCGCAAATTGAGTGGTCATTCAGGATTTAATGTAAGAGAAACAAGAGGATAATAGTGAACATTACTTTAAACAAGTATCCCCAGAACTAATCCAGTACCATTAGATTATGAAAAAAGAGATGTTTAAGCAAAAGAGGCAGCCAAACTAGATATTTTTCCTGAAGTTACGTCGGCCTAACGTATTTCAATTCGAGCATCCAAGTTTACTTCCTTGGTAAAGATTTCAAGAGTGTACTAAGAATTTCACAAAATCACTGCAACATATTGTGGTTTCAGAGTTGAGAGAAATGAACAATGGTAGAAAATTTTATCAATGTCGAATGTTTAGAACGGGTACTTAACAAAGAATTGACAACGAGTTCTACATGAAAAGAGTTAGTTCAAGGATGATTACTTGAATCGGAGGAGAATCAAATGCGAATACCGGTCATTATCGAGGCATGAAAACTTGAAGACTAGGGTACTTTCTAGGATTGAATTTCTAATAGGGTTATCAACAAAACTTGGGTGCATAAGAGTTACCGACGAACGACACTTGACGGTACCATTAAGGACTGATGATATAAGAAGGAAAGACATACAAAAGAACTTCAAAAAGTTGACAATAGGGCTTGGGGTAAATGAGAAAAGGACTTATAAGGATGAAGTTACGGGGTTCTAACGGTGTCTCTTGAGGTGATATCTAAAACTTCTAGTGCGTACTCCTGTCTACCCCTCTTAAAATAAGGTAACTCGTTGCATGAATCTCCGATCTTCGATCTCAATGCCCTTACTCGTCTTTTGCACGCAGATTCCTTACTATTCTCGAACTAGGTATCGTCCTTACGCGACTCCTTATAGGACTTAGACACATCATATTTTAGTTCTTATAATGTATAGATGATAATAATGATTAATACAACGCCTCCTATAGAGCTCTAATGCGATAGAATGCATGGTTTCCCATAACCCAAGGCCTGAAGGTTCACTAAACCTAAGCTCTGATACCATCTGTGACGCCCTGTCCTCCGGGCACGTCGGGACATACATAAATATAAATAAAGGTATATTATAGCTGTTCATTCATATTCACATACGTTAATTATTACATCATAAAGGAGTTCTGAACCATTTAAAAGTACATAACTATTATAATTTCATCAAGAAAGTTCAAAAATTACACTAAGCACAAGAAAACTGAATATAAGAACAAAAACAGAGGTCTCCACTCCTCATAAAGCACCAATGGGATCCATGTGCTCTTGGAACTCACCCTGTTCTTCAAGCTTTTCTTCTCTCTCTGGGATGACTTCCTCCAAGAACTCCTCCTCACCTATGGCACGAAGGCCATGAACCAAGGCCTAGAATCAAAACACTATAACCTTCTAACTAATCTCACGGCACAAAATTCACAACAACACATACCATATAACACCAGTACAGTTTATAGTCAAGGAGACAGATGAATTTATGAAAGAATAGCAAATAAGTCAATAAACATGTGTATATGAGATGCTGTGTACGAAATGCAGATGCCCAACCCAACATGCACCCAGATTTTAATAGGAACTCCATGCCAGGAATCACCAGAGTAGACTTTCACGGGTATTTGATCACCAAAGCGATCATCGCGCCTCGTTGTGAATAGTAAATGCGCGTCTTGGTTTTGTGCCTTAGCTGTTTTACTCAATGGCAACGGCGTGGGGTCTGCGCCATACTCTAGGCGAACAAACTCAATAAACCATTTCAATCAGTTATATCAGACATATATCAAGAGATTTGTCCCACCTTAAGTCTCGTGATGCGTTCGCTAGTGTCAACCCAAAGTTTAAGCTATCGAAATCAGAATGGTAGCGACGAACCCTTGGTGCCCAATAATATTCATGATAAACCATTTTAAACACCAGGGACACGGCCAGGGTGCACGAAGGGAATTCATCCCAAAACATTTTTGAAAATGGCAACCAGGGACGCCCTAGACTTAGAATCATGAACGACAACTCAACATAACCCATACCGATTATAAAGCAACCAATCGAATTCTGAGTGGCACCATTACGTTCCTGTACGTTAGGTTCCCACACATCAATGTTCCCGATCACTACGGCGTATAACGGCAGTTTGGCTCAAGACGTGATACAGCTCTGGACGTAACACGGTTCAGGATATACATGGCCCAAAGTTAACATATCCACAACGGTTTACACATATGGACTCCAATATGCCAAGATGCAAGTGACAATGCCCATAATGTGAAATATGGATCTCAAGTACCACTATCTATAGCATGGTATCAACTAGAATGGCAAAGTTCATGATACAACTCGCAATTCAAAAAGTACAGGTATGTGAAGCACAAGCTACAATTCTCAAGATATGATTTAACATGATTGCATGAATTTGAAATCATCATACATGGACTTAGAAACACTAATAAAATTATTCAATCAAACATCATTTAAAAACTCGGGTCTCATAGTAAAGGGTACTCATTTCACACTTAGCAACTTTTAAGGCCAAAAATTAAGTAATAAATTAAAAGGGCCAACAAGATTTTGGGGTATCTAGACTTGGAATCAAGCTATGATTTTTAAACACCATTTAAATAAAAATATTTCTACAACTCTCATGTTTAACACTAAGGCCAAAACCTAAGGCGAAGAGGTGAACAAAACATCCTAAGCAAAAACGGTTCAGCACTTTTTTCAAAATTTTACCCAAAAACATGCTTTTGTTGGTCTCGGCTTTGGGGTATCAGATCAAGCCCAAATGAGCCTATTTTTTATTATGTTCTAGTTTAACATGTTCCCTACAAGTTTCATATTTAGAGCTAAGGATAGTTGTTTGGAACAAGTTAGACTTGTTGGCCATTTTAGAAAGTAGGTTCTGTCAGCCACCAAAACTCAACAGAGCCAGTTTTGGACAAAGGGTTTGAATCGATTTTAGGGTATCATCCCAATACTTTAAGTTCTGATTTTGGGCAGAAAGTACTTCAATATGTTAGCTACGATGTTTATGTAGATCACTTTTGGAATAGGTTATTAAAAATGCTACAATGTTTATGTAGATCACTTTTGGAATAGGTTATTAAAAATATGGGTTTTGGACTACACAAAAATATGTGACAAAAGTGTCCCATGAGTACTGAAACTCAATAGAGACTTTCAAATGGATTTTGACCTACCAAAACTCAATATTGTTTGCTCCTTTTTGGTAGGTAGATAGATATAAATGTTATACACAATTTTAATATTTTGACCAAAGTTTGGAACGCACTTTAAACTAGGGTTGCAAAGTCTGTAGTGTTGATTGGTTGGACAATGACACACTTTGGTAAAATTGCAATATTTCGAGTTCTACTTATGAAAATGAGTTGCAACCAATTTTGGATGAAATATAACACAAAACTATAAATCTGAACATAAAGTGCATACTTAGATCAAGTTTCTACATTGAGTTATGGCATTCCAAAGTTCATGGAAGAAACATCTATGTTCTCAAAAATCAAGCCTCTTAGGGTCCAAGTCTTCTACTTATGTCATGTCAAGTTTTTGTTTTATTTTTTTGCATGCTTGTGTTTTAGATATTAATATCAAGACTCCAGCACACTTATAAGTCATCAAACTCAAAAATAACAACACACAACAACATCCCATATCACTCATAAACATAACAACCCCTAATTTTCAAGTACGACGCCTTTTTGGTTTGATTTCGATTCTCGATTCTTCGAGTGTTTAAAGGGATGTGTTAGGGAATATTTTGAGGGATATTTGACATAAGTTTTAGAGGTTGTACTTACTTGTTCATAGGGCTCTAGGATGGTGAGATGCAAGGACTTAGCTTTAGGAAAACACATCTTTCTTTCTTAGCTCCCATCTTCCTTCTTTCTCCTTTTTTCCTCTCTCAAACTTGTAGAATACCTCAAGAGCTACGAAGGTATGGCCCCTCACCTCTCTTGCACGAAATTATGAAGGGAAGAAGAGGGTGTTTGGCTTGGCTTATATAGGCAAAGGTTAGGGGACATTGAGGGGATAAAAGATTAATTAAGGTACCTTTTTTTCTCCTTTCTTCCTTACACATCGCATGGGTCGAATTGATATGAGTTGACATAATGCAAGTTTTGAGGCTTATACATCAGATTTGGGGAAGAGCAATATAGCTAGGGGGCTATTTGGGGGACAAAAACCTGACCCCACATCAATCAAGGAGTTTTGAATTGGTTTGTGTGCCCTTTTGTGCAAAAAATGCATTAAAAGTTAATTTGATATATCTTTTTTGTATCTTTTCCTATTGAGACATATTATTTTAGTATGTTTATGATAAATATAGTATTCTCATGTATTATTATAATTTTTATAGCAATTGATTAAATAGATGTAGTCTTTTAAATCAAATTATGTTATTTTGGAAATATGTTACTTTTTCACTTATTTTGTTGTGTACGAACTTTAATAATGATTTATTTGATTTTATTGACCTATAACACTATATTATGTATATTACTTATTCAACAAGTATTAAATCATCATAATGCTTTATTTAATATATTTCTCATCATTTTAAGCTAAAAAAAGTAAAAAATCACTTTTTAGCACACCTCCCAAGCTGGTCGGCCACTATGGGGTAATTTTGTCATTTTTATGTTATTTTGACTTTTTCTATTTAATTGTACGTAAATTCTTGATTTAGAGTATCCATGTGTCAAAATTTAAATTTTTAAAATTTTTTGTTGTACTATGGGCAAAATAGTCATTTTACTCTATTTATGAGGATTTTTTATTTTTAATTCATTATTTCATGATATCTACTTCATTTAGAATGTTAGGAGACTCTCTTGGTGCTTAGGTTTTGTTGCCTGAGTTTTAAACTTTTTTTGGGGTTTTCGAGCCGAACTTAGAGTTTTCGATTCGAGTTAGGATTCTGAACTTCTTCTGTATTCTATGGTCTCATGAACTATCTGTCACTAACACTTAGGGTTTGGGTTGGGTCTTTACACAGGTCATTATCAATCGGGCTGTTACAACTAGGGTCTGTACCAGGTCGTTACATTGCGATTTCCACCTGGCCCAACGGTCATGTCACGACCTGGTCCTTTGAACCCTGCAACCGCATGATTTGGATGTTGCGGGCACGTGCTTGATTGCCATGATTACATTTTTGGCATTTTTGTTTGCTTTTAAGGGTTTGTTTGGTTGTTGGTTTTGCGATTTAAATTTAATTTTAAAGTCTTAACTCGACTTTTTAATTATTTTTATTTTATTTTTTCTCGAATTTTTATGTTTTGACTCGACTTATTAATTTGTGATTCTCTCCCAATAAGTTTAATTTTAAAGTCTTGACTCAACTTTTAAATTATTTTTATCACGTTTCTTGTTATAAATTTCTAGGTCTTGACTCGATCTATTAATTTGTGATTTTTTTCATATAAATTTAATTCTAAAGTCTTGACTCGACTTTTTAATTATTTTTATCCCATATTCTCGTCCTGAATTTTTAGGTCATGACTCAGCCTATTAATTCGTGTTGCCTTCCCATTTAAGATAATTTCTAGGATATTGACTCGATCCTTTTAATTATCTTATTCTCAGCCGAGTTCTTAGATCTTGACTCAATCTTCGAATTATTGTTTGTGTGTGCCCCCTTTTGATTTTGACTCGATCTTTAAGATATCTGTTGATCATGTTTAGCATTTGCATCATGTTTTGCATTTTGCATTCTTCACATTCACCCTGGAACTATGTTTTGGTCAGATCCCTAGTAAAGGGGTACGTAGGTAGCTCTATGGAAGTTCAGGCATGACCACCATCATCTGTATGATTGTGTATTTTGTAGCCTAAAATTGGTGGCTCAGTTAAATAAAATTGTCTCTAAGTCTTTGGCATAACTCGCATCACGCATTACTACGCAAGTTGTGCCAAAGAAACGTAATTGTAGACACCCCAATTTGACCCCGTCAAATCTTAGGTTTATCCAGTTGAGTTCGATGATAAAAACCAAGTGGAATGATGTTTTTACACGATTGTAAGGAAGCAATCTAAGTCTAGGACTTCGTGAAATCAAACCACAAGATCACATCTTTTGAACTTTGAGGCTGCAACTATAACAACCTTGCTCGAACTTTAGTATTAGTGATGGATAATCCACGAGGCCATAGAGCACGAAAAAGCTTCAAAATCCTAACTCGACTCGAAAACCTTAAGTTGAACCCAAAAACTCTAAAATAATCCAAAACTCAAGCAACAAAACCTTAACACCCGGAGAGTCTCCAAACATTCCAAATTAAGTAATTATCATGAAATAATGAATTAAAAATAAAAAATTCTCATAATTTGGGTAAAATGACCATTTTGTCCCTAGTACAGCAAAAAATCTTAAAAACTCAAATTTTGACACATGAAAATCCTAAATCAAGAATTTAAGTACAATTAAGTAGCAAAAGACAAAATAACATCAAAAATAACAAAAATATCCCTTAGTGGCCTACCACCTTGGAAGTTGTGCCAAAATATAGCCTTTTGTTTTCTTTTAAGCTTAAAAGGATGATAAAGGTATTAAATCAAGTATTGTGATGATCCAATACTTGTTAAACAAGTAATATAAATAATAATACGGTATTATAAATTAACAAAAGCAAATAAATCATTATTGAAGTTCATACATAACAAAGTAAGTCAAAAGTCATATATTATCAAATTAGCTTAATTTGACTTAAAAGACTACATCTATTTAATCAATTGCTATGAAAGTTATGATAATTCAAGAAAATACTAAATTGATAATAAACATACTAAAATAATAAGTTTCAGTAGGAAAAGATATTAAGAAAATATATAAAATTAACTTTTAAAGTATTTTCTTGCACAAAGGGCATGCAAACCAATGCAAAACCCCAAGATTGATTGAGATCAGATTTTTTGTCCCCCAAAATAACCCTAGCCAAAATCTCACCACCAAATCCAATGTATCTCCCTCAAAACTTGCACCATGTCAAGTCATCCCATGTGAAGAAAGGAGAAAATGCTTAAAATTTCTATCATTTGGTTCCCTAGTCTTTTTCTATATAAACCAAGCCAAACACCCTCTTCCCCTCTTCAGTATTTTCATCCAAGAGAGGAGAGAAACCAGATTTCCATTTGTTCTTTAGGTGTTCTACAAGTTTGAGAGAGAAAGGAGGGAAAAGAAAAGAAGAAAGGAAGGAGAAATCAAGGAGAGGTGCTTTTCTAAAGCTAAGTTCTTCCATACTACCATCCTTTGAGCCCTCAAACAAGTAAGTAAAATTTCTAAACCTTATGCCTAATATCAATCAAAATATTCCTCAACTCATCTCTTTAAACATCTTAAAAATTGAGAACCAAAAACAAACCGAAAAGGCGTCATAGTAACAAAATAGGGGTTGTTATGTTCTTGAATGATATGAGAAGTGTTTATGTGTTGTTATTTTTGGGTTTGATGACTTAGAAGTGTGCTAAACCCTTGATATTCATGTCTAAAATACAATCATGCAAGGAAATGGAATAAAACCTTGACATATCATAAGTAGGAGCGTTGAAAATAAAGTGACCGAATTCTTGAGAACTTTGATGTTTCTGCCATGAATTTTGGAACTCCATAACTCAACGTAAAACATTGATCTAAACATGTTCTTCATGTCCAAATTTATATTTTTGTGTTATCTTTCATACAAAGTTAGTTTCAACTCATTTGAGTAAGTAGAACGTGGAATATTGCAATTTTACTGAAGTGTGTCATTTTTCGACAAGTCAAAAATACCGACCTAAAAACCCTAGTTTACAATGTGATCCGAGTTTTGGCCAAAACATAACAGCTGTAGGTAACATGTATATCTAACTACCCACCAAAAAATGAGCACAAACAATTGAGTTTTGATAAGTCAAAACCCCTTTAAAATTTTCTGTTGTGTTTTAACCCTTAAAGGACACCTCTTTCAAAAAAATTTGTGTAGCCCAAAACCCTTAGTTTTAGTGACCTAATTCAAAAGTGGTTTATATAAATATTGTAGCTAACATATTGAACTACTTTTTTTTAAGCAATCAAACCTAGATACCTTGGAAAAGTCCCTCAAAATCGTTTCAAGCCCTCTATCCAAAACCTGCACTGCTGAGTTTTGCCGGCTGACAGAACCTATTTTATAAAATGGCCAAAAACTCTAACTTGTTCCAAATAACTTGTAACGACCCAGTTCGGACCCTAGTTGTAACAATCCGGTTGATAATGACCCGTGTAAAGACCAAGCCCAAACCTTAGGTATTAGTAACAGATATCCCACGAGGCCATAAGACACAAAAGAGATTCGAAACCCTAACTCAACTCAAAAAACTTAACTTCGACCTAGAAAACCTAAAAAGATCCGGCACTCAAGTAACAAAATCTTAACACCCAAAAAATCTCTGAACATTCTAAATTATGTAATTATTATGAAATAAGAAATTAAAAATAAAAAATCCTCATAAATAGGAAAAAATGACCGTTTTGCCCCTAGTACAGCAAAAAGTCTTAAAAATTTAGATTTTGATATATGGACACCCTAAATTAATGATTTAAGTATAATTAAGTAAAAAAAGATAAAATTATATCAAAAATAACAAAAATACCCCTTAGTGGCAGACCACCTTGAGAGTTGAGCAAAAAAATAGCTTTTTGCTTTTCTTTAAGCTTAAAAAGATGAAAAAGGTAATCAAGCATTATTATGATCCAACACTTGTTTAATAAATAATATACATAATAATATGGTATTATAGATTAACAAAAGCAAACAAATAATTATTGAAGTTCATATACAATAAAATAAGTCAAAAAGCTATATATTTTTAAAATAGCCTAATTTGACTTAAAATACTACATCTGTTTAATTAATTGCTATGAAAACTATGATAATTCATAAAAATACTAAATTTATCATAAACATACTAAAATTATAGGTTTCAATAGGAAAAGATACCAAAAAGATACATAAAATTAACTTTTAAAGTATTTTTTTGCACCAAAAGGCACGCAAACCAATGCAAAACACCTTGATTGCTGTAGGGTCAGACTTTTGTTCCCCAAACTGAACCCCAACTGTATTCTCCTCCCTTGATATGATATGTTCCTTCAAAACTAGCACAAAATAATATAAACCCATGTGAAGAAGTGTTGGAGGCAAAACTACTAAGGTCTTTATTTTGCAAACGATTATCTGAAAAAAAAATTAACTAGACGGGCAAATGCCAAAACGGGCTCTAAATAAAAACATTTGATGACGAACTATAAAAAAAAATTCATGCATCCGAAGTTAATTTAGAAAATACCTTTTTACCGGTCGAATCTTCAACTACAATTTGAATCCGAGTTGAAACTCCTGTCAGATCTTTTATTGTATTCTCTTATGTAATTCCCGGATATAGTGTGTGCTATAATCCTTCGAGAACTCATACCGACAGAACCTGGACAACTTTAGTCTTAGAAGACAAGTTATGAAACTGGTTCAGCCTACCCGCATATATATAGGGCTACAGTAGGGACCTTGGAGTAATTATGAGTACAATTTTCAGTGGAACACAAACACGTATCAGCGGTTTCTGCAATTAAGAAAACCTCATACATGTATCTGTAATTATGAAAAACTAGCAGCAATTTCTGTAATTTTTATAAAATACTGAATTATAGTTCACACCGCCAAAGAACTACAATTGCACTCAACCAATAATCTCAAAACCACATAGCATTGAGCTCCTATTATTAAATGCTTACCATTTCTCCCCACATTAATATTCTTGATACCCACCAATTAAATTTAATTACTGACAATTTAATTTAATTGGCATCTTGATATTCCTTAAATCCTTTCACTTAACTTATTTGACCACCGAATAATTAAAGCCACCTGCAGGGTTTGAACCGGTCAAAATTTATAAGCTTCCTTAAGAAGATATTATCAATCCCGATCTTTTGAGATGTAGATTCCATCAATAATTAATATTTACCATATAATAATACCGCTATCTAACTCAACGAGAATATAGACCCATATAAGATCGCACCATCTAATTAATCAAAACAACGAATATTAAATATACGCAAATCAATAATTATTTCAAAATTAAGAAAATAAGCACTATTCATAATAACCTTGGAATGTGAATTAATTTATATAGTCAGTATAAAATTAATTACACAAAATGTCTCATTCAATACACACAAAGTGTACTAGCACATAGAGTCAAGACAATAGACGATTCTATTATCTGTTTTTCGTAACCAAAATAGGCCTACTAAAACTCTGAGTTACAATCGTACCGATGGTATGTCAATTTCTATTTAAACTGTAAACATAAAACTTATATTCTGTAAAAATCTAAAAAAGGATCTTCTGTGTGTAAGCTGTACTCTACACACCAGATTAAATACTATACAGAATATCAGACATTCATGCATAACATTAAATAAATATTACACATAATTACTCATAAAGATTTTCATAAAATAGAAAATTAATTTTATTAAAAAATAATTAAATACTAAAAATATGATTTTTAGTATACCAACCCTAACAATCACCCACTTATACTCAAAATCATGCTTCCGTGCATCTGACTCCCGTGCCCTCTACATGACTATCAAAAGTCTTAGCCAGTAAGCTCTTTATAAAGGATCTTCAAGGTTGTCTCCTAATATAAGCTATATTTCTGACTGAAAATATGACTCGGTGCACCCTAAAGGTACTAAACTGTCTGCTTGGTAAATCAACATATAATACTAAGTCATTTTCAGGTTGTTGATTATATTCTTTACCGCAGTCTAATACTCCTACCCTGGGTTAGACTAATATCTGCTAACCATGCCGTCGGCAAAGTAGATGTCGGGTCTAGTGCAAAGCATAGCATACATGAGACTTCCTACTGCCTAAGCATAAGGAACCTCCTTCATCTTCTCTATCTCATCAAGTGACTTAGGACAATGATCCTTGGATAGAGTGATTCTATGCTTGAATGGAAGAAACCTTTTCTTGAAATCCTGTATGCTAAAACGAGCAAAGATATCATCGATATACTTATGATAAGCCCAACATCCTTTGTTTTTTATCTCGCACAAGCTTGATCGCAAGAATGTGACTAGCTTCTCCCAAGTCCTTCATATTGAACTGCACAGATAACCATACTTTGACAATAGATAACGCCCCCACATCATTTTCGATAAGCAATATATTGTCTACATAAAGTACTAGAAAGATCACCACGCTTCCGTTACGCTTCTTGTGCACACAGAACTCATCTAGACTTTGATCAAAATCATAAGACTTAAAGGGTTGATCAAATCAAGTGTTCCAAGACATCGATGCTTTCTTAAGTCCATAAATAGATCTCTTAAGCTTACACAACATGTGTTCCTGGCCCTTTGCAATGAATCCGTCTGGTTTTATCATATAGATACACTCGTCAAGACATCTATTAGGGAAAGCTAACTTAACCTCTATTTGCCAGATTTCATAATCGAAATGAGCGGCAATGGATAAGAGAATCCAAATAGACTTAAGTATGGCTACCGACGAAAAGATTTTCTCATAATCGATCTCTTCTTTCTGAGTGAACCCTTTAGCAACAAGCCTAATTTTGAAGGTTTCAACCTTTATGTCTGCTCCTCTCTTTCTCTTGTAGATCCACTTGCATCCAATGAGTTTTATCCCTTTGGGTAATTCTACAAGTTCCCATACCTAATTGGAATACATAGATTCCATCGCCGAATTCATAGCCATTTTCTAAAGATTTTCATCTTTGTCTTGAAGTGCTTCATTGTAGTTACAGGGCTCGGTATCTAGTTCTGTTGAGATCTTGTCAGAAGACTCTTCCAAGAACATATACCGGTCAAGTTGATGAACAACATTCCCACTACGATAAGGCACTACTTGTGTTTGTGTACTAGCAGTAATACGCTATGCCGAATCAGAATTCTGTGCATCAACACCCTGTTCCTGATTTACACCTGTTCTGATAATCCTCCCACTACGACGAAGTAATGGGATTTCAGTTACTTGTTCTTTTGTTCTACTGGTATTTTCTCTCAGTTTTTCCAGAACAATATTGCTTTTGTGCCTGTGATCCATAATATAATTCTCTTCCAAGAATCGAGCATTGGTGCTAACAATGACCATATGATCTTTAGGATTATAAAATAGACCACCCATCGTTCCCTTTAGATACCCTATAAAGAAACAAACTTCTGTTCTCGGTTCCAACTTACCCCCGTTCCCTTTCAGTATATGTGCTGGACACCCCTAAATCCGAATATATTTCAGACTAGGCTTACGCCCGATCCACAATTTTGTAGGAGTAGAAGGTACCGACTTAGAAGGTACTAAGTTCAGAATGTAAGCCGCTATCACTAAAGCGAGTCCCTAAAATAAATTGGGTAAACCTAAATAACTCATCATGGACCTTACCATTTTCATAAGAGTCCTATTCTTTTTTTCTGCTACACCATTCTGCTACGTAGTGTCAGGTGCAGTCAACTGGGATGTAATCCCCTCTAATGACAAGTAGTCTTTAAACTCTCTAAAGAGGTATTTTCCACCATGGTCGAATCGTAGTAATTTGATGCTTTTACCCAGATACTTCTCTACCTCCGCTTTAAAATATTTGAATTTCTCAAAATATTCAGACTTACGGTGCATTAAGTAAATGTATCCATACCTTGAGTAGTTATCAATGAAACTGATGAAGTACTCAAAGCTACCTCTAGCCCGAATTGTCATAAGACCACACACAACAGAATGAACCAGCTCCAACGGTTCTTTAGCTCTATAACCTTTGGATGAAAATTGCCTCTTGGTCATTTTACCTTCTAAGAAAAATTCACAGACTAAAAGTGCCTCCACTTGCAACGAACTCAAAAGTTCATTTGCTACCAGTCTGTTTATCCTTTTTAGATTAATATGTCCCAAGTGTAAATGCCAAAAAAACGTTTGGTTCATTATAAATTAGACATGTTATTCATTTCAGTCAGTTGCAGTGTATGAGAGATTGGAGTAATAATATAAAAATCATCCACCAATGTACTAAAATAGATAACCCGTTTATTATCCTTAATAACCATAGAGTTATTAAAATAAACCAAATATCCGTCTTTAGCCAATCTAAAAACGAAAGCTAAGTTCCTTCTAATGGCAGGTACATAAAAATAATCTCTCAATATTAAAATTCTATCTCTACCAAAACTGAGAGTGACATCTCCTACTACAACTGCTGTTACCTTTGTATTTTTATCCATATGCAGGTAAATCTCCCAATCACTAAGTTATCGAGTTTCTTAGAACCCCTGCGATGAATAGACGTGATTAGTGGCTCCTGTATCTACACACCAGGTACCGATAGATAACACCGCTAAACAGATTTTCACAACTAGTGAACAGAAATTACCCTTGTTGTTCTGCTTACTAAGAAATACTAGACATAACTTTTTCTAGTGTCGTATCTGGTTACAGTGAAAATATCTCCTTTTGGTTTTTTCACACCAGTTTGTGGTCCACTAACTACCCCATAAACCGTGTATCCCTATTTCTAAATCTTTTTCTTCTTCATACCTTTCGACCCAAAAGAAGAACATTTTTTTCTAAAACAGACACATTTTTTAGTATTAAAGGAATACCATTTGTAGTTAAAGTTATATCCAAGTTACTTTTTTAGTTAATAAAATTTGGTCTTGTTAATTTGTTTTCTTTGAGTATTAAAGCGAGTGAGTTGAAAACTATTTTAATCCTAAGAATCACATAATTAAAAAAAATCATTAATTATGATGAGTAAAATTTTGAATTTATTTTAATTTGGTTTTCTCTACCATTCTAAAATTAATTCGCCAGCAGCCTAGTAATATAAGAATTGCATCCCTTGATTGGAGGACGTCTACTATCCTTTATAAGACCAGATAAGTCAATTTCTTTTAATTTTACTATCTAGGTAACTGACCATACCAAGTAAAATTAAATAGCTGACATAGTTTCGATCCAGTATATAATAGCAGTGCCTCGGATGGAGATGATACTATAATATACAGTTAAGCGTTAACCATCACCTAATCTCAAATCAATTACTTTGCAATAAACCCTTTAGATGGAGAAGTGATTCACACTAACAATTATCTAGAATTATCCCTAAAGGAGGTTTGTACTAGCGATACCGTAATTAATCTGTCCGATGGAGAAGAAGGCCTTACTGCCAGCACGCAGGGTTTAATTGCATTACCTACAAATTGGTGATGGAGACCGCAGGATTTATTTGTGAAAAAATTCTCTCTCGCTTATATTTTTAAAACATTTTTTAGGGTTATAAAAATCCGTTTAATTAAAATAAATTTATTAATTTTGAAAAATACACGATCTGAAAACATCGAATATCTTTCCATGTACATAATTTCAAAGATTCTGATTTATTAAACCATCTTTTCGTGTTTAAATGCATAACAAATAAAATTTAATAAATGCATAGTTTTTTCTCCAACTTTTTAGTTAAGATAGTGATTAAAAGTATTTATTTTATTTTATTTTATTTTTTGTTCCACATTTTTTTAAAAATAATATTTTATTTCGATTAAATATTTTTTCATTTAATTAATTCAAAATTTGAAATTAATTTTTTTGTCTTTTCAAGATATTCGATTTAAAAGAAAACATCTTAAACATAATATTTTGTAAAAACTAAAATATCTAAAAAAAATTATTTAATTAAAATTAATTAATTGAAAAAATTTATTTTTATTTTTTATTATAAAATATTTTAATTAATATCAAATTTTTGAATTAATTAAATTAACAAGATAAATAAAATAAATATGCAATCATCCACGCAATTCATATATATATATATATAAACATGATATGCATATATCTATGTTTTATGATCCAAGTAAAACATTGAGGTGTTTTAGTCTCCCTAATAGAATCAGTTGTTTCAATTCATTTTCGCCTTTAATTCAGTGTCCTGATTGCATCAGCCTTTCCTGATACTATGTGATATATACTAATATATCATATCAGTCTTCTATACATAAAAAAATCAACACAAAGCAACCCCGAGAGAGAGAAACCGTTGGACCACCACTAGCCACCGCTGGCACCGCTCGTGCCCCCTTATCCAAGCTTTGTTTTTTACGAAGTTTATATCGTTAAAAAGCTCTTAAATTATGGGGTTTTCTGTCAAAAAATCTACTGAAAACCTGCCCAAAAAATGGCCGAAAAAACTATCCGAACCTCAAAAAACGCTGCTGGCCGCAACAACACTGCGCCGCCAACTTCCCAGGACTTTTTCGACCTCTTTCCGAACTCTGATTTCGACGTACTTTATATTAAAAAAAGCTCTCAAAAAGTACTATTTTTCTATGAAAAAATCTTCTCAAAAATAGCCCAAAAATGGTCAGAAACACTGCCCAAAGCTTCTGCCACCACACCCAGCGCCGCCACCTTTAATGGCCAATTTCCCGAGGCCGTTTCGGCCTCATTCGAACTCTGTTTTTAACGTACTTTATATTAAAAGAAAGCTCTCAAAAAGTAATATCTTTCCATCCAAAACATTGCTCAAAAACATCTCGAAAAACTGTCAAAAAATTGTTTGGAAGCTGCCATCGTCGGGCACCACCGCTGGCCTGTTTATCGCTTTCTTGGGTTGTGATTTTGGTCTAGAATTTTTCTAGTTTTTTACAGTATTTTGAGATATGTTTTACTATTATTTTATATTTTAAAAAATTACCCAAAAAATAGTCCAAAAAATGGCTCGAAAAGTCATAAAAACTGCCGCCGGCAAAGCCGCCAAAATTGGGCAATTTTGGTGATTTTTTCTTGCTATTTTTGACTTATTTTTATGCTATTTTTTATACTTAAATACCGCAAAAAACTCATCAAAAAACTATTTAAAACTATTAAAAACTTATCGCGATCTGTAGTCCGTTAAAACCCGAACCACTGCCGGTGTCGCCTTCATTCTTCATGTTCATGGATATGTTCAACCTATTCTTAAATAATCTAAATAGATATTTAGAAACAAAAAGCTATCTATTACAACAATTCTATATCCCAAAAGCTCAAATTCGATTTATCACAATCAACCTCCGTGATTAAAAATAATAATCATCATTCACAAACTATTCAATCAAACATGAATTAATGACGATCATAAAATCGGGATTAGAACGCCTATAAAACAAAGTTAGCAACAGTTCTAAATCTACCCGGCCTCAATAACCGTAAACAAAAAGCAAGACAGCTCTGATACCAATTGCTGGTGACAAAACTGTCAAGATCTTTGTTTTTGCAAATTATTATCTGAAAAAATATTAATTGGGCGGGCAAACGCCAAAATAGGCTTCAAATAAAAACTTTTAATGACAAACAATAAAAAAAAAACCAGTGCATCCGAAGTTAATTTAGAAAAATATATTTTTACCGGTCGAATCTTCAACTACGATTTGAATTCGAGTTGAAGCTCCTATCAAATCTTCTATTGTATTCCCTTATGCAATTCCCAGATATAGTGTGGGTTACAATTCTCCGAGAACTCATACTAGCAGAACCTGGACAACTTTAGTCTTAGAAGACAAGTTATGAAACTAGTTCAGCCTACCTGCATATATATAGGACTACAATAGGGACCTGGTGAGTAATTATGAGTAAGACTTCCTGTGGAACACAAACACGCATCAGCGATTTTTGCAATTAAAAAAACCTCATAGCGGTATCTGCAATTATAGAAAATCAGCAGCGGTTTCTACAATTTCTATAAAACACTGAATTATAGTTCACACCACTAAAAAACTATAATTGCACTCTGACCCATAATCTCAAAATCATATAGCATTGAGCTCCTGTTATTAAATGCTTTTCATTTCTCCCCACGTCAAGGTTCCCGATACCCACCAATCAAATTTAATTACTGACAATTTAATTTAATCGACATCTTGATATTCTTTAAACCATTCCGCTTAACTTATTTAACTGCTGGATAATCAAATCCACCTGCAGGGTTTGGCCTGCTCAAAACTTATAAGCTTCCTTAATGAGATATTGTCAATCCCGATATTTCAGGACGTGAATTTTATCAATAATTAATATTTATCATATAAATTATACCGCTATTCAACTCACCGGGAATATAGACCCAAATAAGATCACACCTTTTAATAAATTAAAACAATGAATATTAAATATACACAAATTAATAATTATTTCAAGATTAGAAAGATAAGCACTATTCATAATAACCTTAGATGTGAATTAATTTATACAGTCAGTATAAAATTAATTACCCCAAATGCCCCATTCAATACACACGAAGTGTACTAGCACAGAGAGTCAAAATAATAGACGACGCTATTATCTGTTCCTCATAACCAAGATAAGCCTACTAAAACTCTGTACTACAGTCGTACTGATGGTATGTCTATTTTCATCTAAACTGTGAACATAAAAATTATATTCTGCAAGAACCTAAAATATAATCTTCTGTGTACAAGTCGTACTCTACACACCAGATTAAATACTATACATAATATCGGACATCTATGCATAACATTAAAGAAATGATACACATACATTGCTTATAAATATTCTCATAAAATAAAATTTTAATTTTATTAAAATAAATTTAAATACTAAAATATTGTTTTCAGTATACCAACCCTAACAAGAAGAGAAAAAAGTACAAAAATGTGATCATTTTGCTCTCTTTTGGTTCCCTAGTTTTTTTCCTATATAAGCAAGCCAAACACCTTCTCTCTCCTCTTCATATTTCATCCATATAGTGGAGAGAAACCAGAATTCCATTTGTTTTGAGGTGTACTGTAAGTTGGAGAGAGAAATGAGGGAGAAGAAAAGGATGAAAGGAAGAAGAAATCAAGGAGAGGTGTTTTTCTAAAGCTAAGTCCTTCCATACTACCATCCTTTGAGCCCTCAAACAAGTAAGTAAAACCTCTAAATCTTATGCCTAATATCACTCAAAATATCCCTCAACTCATCTCATTAAATACTTTAAAAATCAAGAACCGAAAACAAATTGAAAAGGCGTCATAGTTGAGAATTAGGGACTGTTGTGTTTTTGGATGATATGAGATGTTGTTGTGTGTTATTGTTTTTGAGTTTGATGACTTAGAAGTGTGCTGAAACCTTAATATTCATGTCTAAAACATAAGCATGGAAAGAAATAGAACAAAACCTTGACATATCATAAGTAGGAGCCTTAAACATAAAAGAACTTGATTTTTTAGAACTTTGATGTTTCTAACCTGAATTTTGAAACTCTATAACTCAATGTAAAAAATTGATCTAAGCATGTTCATTATGTTCAGATTTAGATTTTTGTGTTATCTTTCATCCAAAGTTAGTTTCAACTCATTTGAGTAAGTAGGACTCGAGATATTACAATTTTACGAAAGTGTGTCATTTTTCGACCAGTCAACACTACAGACCTAAAAGCCCTAGTTTACAATGAGATCTGAGCTTTGGCCAAAATATCAAAATTTTAGATAACATGCATATAAAACTACCCACCACAAATGAGCACAACATATTGAGTTTTGATAAGTCAAAACCCATTTGAAACTCTCCATTGTGTTTCAGCCCTCAAAGGACACTTCTGTCACATATCTGTTTTGTAGCCCAAAACCCCTATTTTTAGTGACCTATTCCAAACGTGGTCTACATGAACATTGTAAATAAGATATTGAACTACTTTCTCTCCACAAATTAGACCTAGATACCTTGAGATGGTCTCTCAAAACCGTTTCAAACCCTCGGTCAAAAACAGGCTCTGCTGAGTTTTAGCGGCTAACAGAACCTATTTTATAAAATGGCCAAAAACTCTAAATTGTTCCAAATAACTACCCTTATAACTAAACATGAAACTTGTATTGGACATGCTAAACTAGAACATATCCAAAAATGGGCTCATTTCAACTTGATCTGATACCCCAAAATCGAGACCAACAGAGGCATATTTTTGATAAAATTTTGAGAAAAGTGCTTAACTATTTTCGCTTAGAATGCTTTATTCACCCAGTTGGCTTAGGTTTGACCTTATCGATAAACATGAGAGTTGTAAAAAATATTTTTATCTAAATGGTGTTTAAGAATCATAACTTGATTCCAACTCTAGATGCCCCAAAACCTTGTCGACCCTTTTAATTTAATTCTCGATTTTGGCCTTAGAAGTTGCTAAGTGTGATTTGAGTATTCTTTGCTATGAGACTCGAGTTTTATATGATGATTGATTTGAATTAGTTAATTAGTAATTTTTTAAGTGAATGTATGATGATTTAGAACTTATACTATCAAGTTTGAATTGTATCTTGAGAATTGTAGCTTGTACTTCACCTACTTGTACCTTATACTTAGTGAGTTGCACCATGAACTTTGCCATGCTAGTTGATGCCATGCTATAGATAGTTGCACTTGAGATCCATATTATGCATTATAGATATTGTCAGTTGCATCATGGCATATTGGAGTCCATCTGTGTACATCGTTGTTAGGATGGACGGTATTGATTTGTTCGTCTTGGTTTTAATTCTAGGGCGTCCCTAGTTGCCATTTTTTGTAAATATTTTGGGATATATTACCCTTGTACACCCTGGGTTCGTGCCCGATGTTACAAAATTGGTTTGTCATGAATATTATTGGGCACCATGGGTTCGTCACTAGCATTCTGATTTTGATAATTTAGACTTTGGGTTGACACCAAATGAGCATCTTGGTCCTTAATGTAGGATTATTTGCGCATTATTACATTGATTATTTTGGTTGGCTGGAGGATAAGGATGGATGTTAATGGCCCGCCCCCACGCCATTTCCATTGAGTAAAACATTTGTGGCATAAATCCCGACGAAGTATTTACTATTCGCAACGAGGCAAGAATTTGTTTGGTGATCAAATTTCCATCAAGTCTACTCTGGTGATTCTCGGTGTGGAATTTCTGTTATAATCTGGGTGTATGTCAGGTTGAGCATCTGCATTACATACACAGCATCTCTTATACGCATCTATTGACTTATCTGCTACCTTGCCATAAATTTGTATATCTCCTTGATTATAAATTGTATTAGGTGTTATACGATATGCGTTGTATAATATTTTGTGTCATGAGATTAGTTAGAAGATTATAGTGTTTTGCTTCTAGATTTTGGCTCATGGCATTCATGCCACATGTGAGAAGGAGTTTTTAGAGGAAGTCGCCCTATAGAGAGAAGAAGAATTTGAAGAGTAGGCTGAGTTTTAGGAGCATGTGGACCCCGCTGATGCATTTTGAGGATTTGATACCTCAATTTTTGTTCTTTTGTTTCAGTTTCTTGTAACTTTTGTAATATCTTTAAAATCCTTGGTGAAACTGTAATCGTTATGTACTTTTGATTAGTTCAGAACTCCTTTATGATATAATAATCAATGTATGTAAATATGAATGAATGGCTAGAATATTCATTTATTTATATTTATGTATGTTTTGATGTGCCAAGAGGATGGAGCGTCACATAACTATCTTTGCACTAAACATGAAACTTGTAGGGGACATGTTTAACTAGAACATATCGGAAGATGGGCTCATTTAGACGTGATTGGTTACCCCAAAATTGAGACCAACATAAGCGTATTTTCAGTAAAATTTTGAGGAAAGTGTTTAACCTTTTTCGCTTAGGATGTTTTATTCACCCATTTGCGTTAGTTTTTAGCCGTAGTGATAAACATAAGAGTTCTTAGTAAATATTTTTATATAAATGGTGTTTAAAAATCATAACTTGATTCTAAGTCTATATGCCCCAAAACCTTGTCGACCCTTTTAATTTAATACTAGAACTTGGCTTTTAAGGTTGCTATGTATATGTTTGAGTACCTTTTGTCGTGAGACTCGAGTTTGTGTTTTGATTGATGTAAATTAGTTGATTGGTGTTTTGAAGAAAATGTACGATGATTCGAACTCATGCCATTAAGTTTGAATTGTATCTTGAGAATTGAACTTTGTCATGCTAGTTGATGCCATGCTATAGATAGTTGTATTTGAGATCAATATTACACATCATGAACATTGTCACTTGAATCCTGGCATATTGGAGTCCATATGTAGAAATCATTGTTGAGATGGACTGTATTGAGTTGTCTTTCTTGATTCTAAGTCTAGGGTGTCCCTAGTTGTCATTTTTGAAAATATTTTGGCATGAATTCTCCTTGTACACCCTCGGTGTGTCCCCGGTGTTACAAATTTAGTTTATACACCCTGGGTATGTCTCTAGTGTTTGAAATGACTTATCATGGATATTGTTAGGCACCATGGGTTCGTCACTAGCATTCTAGTTTTGATGGCTTAAACTTTGGGTTGACACCGGCGGAGACATCACGAATCCTAAGGTGGGATTAACCGCTTATTATATGTCTTATATGACTGATTGATTGATTATTGAATTTTATTGGCCAAGAAGATGGCATGATTATTGAATTTGTTGGCCTAGAGTATGGCGCGGACCCCACGTCGTTGCCATTGAGTAAAATAACTACGGTATGAAGCCCGGCGAAGCATTTACTATTCGCAACAAGGCACGATGATAGCTTTGGTGATCAAATACCCATAAAAGTCTACTCTGGTGATTCCCGGTGTGGAATTTCTATTTTAATCTGGGTGTATGTCAGGTTGGTCAGCTGCATTGCATACACGGCATGCCATACTCGCATGTTTATTGACTTATCTACTATCTTGCCATAAATTTGTCTGTCTCCTTGACTATAAATTGTACTGGGTGTTATATAATATGCATTGTGATGAATTTTATATCGTGAGATTAATTAGAAGGTTAGAGTATTTTTTTACTAGGCTTTGGCTCATGGCATCCGTGCCACAGGTGAGGAGGAGTTCTTGAAGAAAGTCGCTCCAGAGGAAGAAGAAGGATTTGAAGAATTGGGTGCGTTCCAAGAGCAAGTGGACCCCGCTAATGCATTTTGAGATTTTGATACCTTTGTTTTTGTTCCTTTCTTTCAGTTTCCTGCAACTCTTGTAATATCTTTAAAATTCTTAGTGAAACTATAATCGTTATGTACTTTTAATTAGTTCAGAACTCCTTTATGATGCAATAATTAACGTATGTAAATATGAATGAATGGCTAGAATATCCCTTTATTTATAGTTATGTATGTCCCGACCTTCCCAGAGGACGGGGAACCACAGCAACCTTCAAAGCCTTGCGACCTGGTTGTTGACTGGCCCAATTAATTCACCCGAAAACTTTGAACCTCACGACCGTTCTATTTGTTGTTGCGACCACAATAAGAATCTCTTGGAAACCCTAATATTTGTAACGATCGCAAACTCACACCTCACGGTCGCAATCTTTAAAGGTGGCGACCGCAAACTTGTTGAGCCCAGTCTTAGTATCGAACGTGGAAGCACCTCATTAGTTTCCATGTTTTATATAAACATACCTTTGGTACGATTTCAAAGGATGACTTGTTTTTACTGACGTCGATATACTACTACTTCTTTATCGCGTGCAATTTTAAGTACGCCAGAACTTTATTGTATTCTCGACTCACACTCCGATCCATATTACCGCTTGAGCTTGACTTATATACTGGAATTGCATTGCTACTTGAGGATCGAGCTGAGGACTCTGAAATCCATGACTTGAGAACCCCTTTAGATAGTTGTTTTTCAGGTACTCTGTTAGAACCCCGACATTTCTCTCCTCATATCTTCTACCCTTGTGAGGAGGTCGCGTTTTAATTTTAAATATTAATTTCTAAATTGTGAGCATGCTTATTCTTTAGTTTTGATATCACTAGACTTAATTGATTTGAGTATTAATTTTGGGGTTATTGAATCAAAAGCATGCTTAATTTTGGGTAAATTGGTTAGGTTTTTATAGCTTAGTTTTAATTGTCTCAATTATGTTATGTTTATGATTCACACTAGCACCCCAACACACTGTCCATTAAAACTTAGCGAAACAAGGCCTACAAACCTTGTAGTTGCAACCATCAATGTTGCAGTCGTGGCATTTTCGCACAAGCATCCTCACGATCGCAACAATCAATGTTGCACCCGTGTACTGTCGCCCCATTTTCCTTGCGACTGCACCATTGATATGTTACGGTCGTAACCTTAGTTTATTCCCAATAAGTTTAAGCATGTTCCAGTAGTCTATTTCTATTTGTATAATGTTCAGATTGATTACCAATATGCAGTTTAAAATATAAATCAGCATGTTTAAGGCTTAGAACTCCTTAGGTTTATCTCTCTTTCGTTTGAATCCATGTTATGCTTAGTTTAATTTTGATATGATTAGGATTTGTTAGTTTCACCAAAATGATTTAATGATTTATATATCACATGCGGTTTGCTCCATGTATCTTTTAGCTAGAATTTTCATGTCTTAGGATTTAGGATTTCTCTTTATTCTTTGTTTGGTATTTTATACACTTATGCTATGTATTTTCATTATTTGATTTTGAATGTTCTCTCTTTGCCTCTATTTTCTGCATTTGCATGCATTTGAGAAACATAATTAAAGAACCAATGATAATTAGTAGAGGCCAACCTTATGGTTGGGCGAACGGGGTGCCTAACACCTTCCCTGATTCGTATCTTAGCTCCCGAACCCTTGTTTTCTCTAGTTAAATGTTTTAAAGATCAGTGGCCCTTTTTTGTTTTTCTTGGTTATTCTAAAAAATAATTGGCGACTCTATTTTTCAGAAAAATGGTTTTTGAAGATATTTTGGCTTTCAAGGTGCTAAAAGATTTTCAAAATAAGTCTTGAATTCCCAATTTTCATTTCAAAACAAACCCAAAATCCCGGCGCCACACTAGGTATGGTGCAAAGTATGGACAAACAGTACGCAATAACTCTTTTTGTCGCACCTATTGGAGCATACAGCCAGAAGGCTTGCTTGCTTCCCCAGTATAGCCCTGAGTTAGTATACTGACCGGGGTATCGGGAAAGCTAAGCGGTGGCTAAGTACAATGCAGGATACATGTGAGAATGCAAATGAAGAAGTAAAATTACGAATCAATGATGCTTTCAAGTTTAACCCTCTTATTTGATGTTATAAATCGATCCCCAACGGAGTCGCCAAAAAATACAGTTGCGTTGGGATTTTGGATTTTATTCAAAAATCGAGAATTCAAGAGTTATTTTGAAAACTTTTAACACCTTGAAAAGTAAAAATTTGGAAAACCCTTTTTTTATGAAAATTGGAGTCGCCACTTGATTTTTGAGAAAAATTAAGAAAAACAAAAAGGAGCCACTGATCTTTAAAAAGTTTAACCGTAGAAAACATGGGTCCTAGGGCCATGGTACGAATCGGGAAATGTGTTAGGTACTCCATTCTCCCAACCATAAGATTAGCCTCTACTAATCATTATTGGTTCTTAATTAGATTTTTTAAATATATGCAAATAAAAAAATAGAGGTAATGAGAGAATAAGAAAAATTAAGTAAGAAAATACATATTCTAGGCATTTAAACACATTACAAAGAAAGATGAAAACATAATAGAGGGAATCCTATATCCTAAACATGCAAAATATATACTAAAGATACATGTTGAAAGCCGCATGCGATAAACAAAGAATGAAATCATTAAAAAAAACTAACAAACCCTAATCATGTCAAATAACACTAATAATGCATGGTAAACATAACATAGGTTTAACCAAATCAAAAATAATTCTAAAGATTCAATCATGCTGAAACCACACTATAGACTACATACTGGACATTATAAATTATCAACAGAGTACTATAACAGCAAAATTAAGCTATTGGAAATAGAAAAAGCTTGCGGCTATAAGCTACACAAGTTGCGGTTGCAAATAGGTTAGGGTAAAAATGTACGGGTGTAACATTGATTATTACAACCATAAGGATGTTATGCCAAAATGCTACGACCGCAACATTGATTGTTGCGACCGTAGGATGTTTAGGCATTGTTTTGCTAAATTTAAAGAAATAGTGTACTGTGTGTGAGAGCGCGATATAAACAAAATACAATTGACCCTATTTTAATCAATACTATAATGAAAATTAATAAAATCCTATAGAATTAAGCATGCTCTCAATTCAATTACATAATTAAGCACTAATAATCTAGCACGTAAACAAGGTAACTGAAACAATTGAACTTATTGATAACAAGTGTCAAGGGTAAAGTACACAAGTTTAAAATTAAAATATTGAAATTAACCCGACCACTCCACAGGGCTTGGAAATGTGGAGAGAGAGGTGTCGAGATTCTAACGAGGGTACCTGAGACATGATGATCTGGGTGTATTGTAACACCATGCTCCCGCAAGGCACCAAACATGTACAGAGGGATGTGATCCTGTCACAGACCGGCGGCTAAAGAGAAAGACAAAAGATAAGGATATTAAAAGACCAAACCAGAATTTATAAGTAACAACAAATCTTAATGTCAAAGGGGGTAAACATGAGTCACTAGGGATTCGCCATCTCAAGGGCCTACATTACTTCTCAAATATCAAAGAACTTCAGGTCTTACACATGAAGTTCTACCAAAACTAAAAACTAAATGAAAGAAAACTGGACCAAAACAATTCCCAACACTAGATCCAAAACTACTCGACAACGCCTATGGTGGACCAGTCCCCAGTCGTTCCTGTTATCTACAACCACAAAGGTTATAAGAGTGCGCACTTAGCATTATTATGAACAGAAAAGATAGTTACATAGTTAAGGATAAATAAAAACTCCTACTAAAAATAGTTCATCACACTTTTCACAAAAACATAAAAAATGATGCATTTACTTGAACATGAAAATAGCGCAGATTATCCAGAGCCTTCTTAATATGGCAAATAGAATATGTTCCTGGCTCAACTGCCACAATTTAAATTGAATAACCACTTTCTCAAAACAAGACTCAAACCCCAACAGTGTCCATGTAGTCATCAACCTCACGACCAAGAGTTTCGACGGTACTGTAACCTCAATTCGCAGTGCACGGATAGCAATGTGATGGAATGAGAGCCACTCTCTACCAAGCACGAGTGGTATGTGCTAAAACCTAGGACTCAGCCTGAAAGCCTTTAAGGCAAAAAGTCCCGCTTAACAGGAAACCTCACCTATAGGGACAAATGAAAAACCCATGTTGGGTAACCTCCCTCATAACGGGATATAAAGGGCTAAAAATCT
This sequence comes from Heliamphora exappendiculata, assembly GCA_034768845.1. NCBI lineage: Eukaryota > Viridiplantae > Streptophyta > Magnoliopsida > Ericales > Sarraceniaceae > Heliamphora > Heliamphora exappendiculata. The sequence continues at coordinate 39,739 of JAOTRH010095828.1, forward strand.
TTGTAACTTGGCACTTCGAAAATAACAACATAACATTGACAATTTCTTTTATAATATCATCATGCTTGCTCAAAATGTCATGGATAGCACATTTGAATTAAAACATCATGACTTTTGAAAACAACAGGTTCATACGATCATCAAAACTAGTTATAGTGCAAAATATGCGCTTCAAAACATTTTCAAGCATCAGTTATCTACCTCAAGTCAAGATAATGGCTAAGCACTCTCACCTTGTATTACATGCATATGAACCGAGCCTTTGTCAACAAGCCATACTTGCTCCTCAGGTAACAAAACTTCCATGCCTTGTAAACAAATATGACTTAACCATCAACACGGAATTCTACCTCTCTTAGAAAGTGAAGTACTAAAATGATTCGGACCGTTGAATATTTTCTTGATTACTTTCTTTTTAGGTTTAAGGGGCACTATGCACTTACCCAATTCTTCACTTGTTTAAGAATTTAATTTAACCATTTATTACTCTCTTTCAATCATTAATTTTTAAAGTACCGCAGCATTTTGAGGTACGTAGACTTAGAGTTGGATTATGATTTTTGGTAATAATTTAGATTAAAATATTCTCTACAACTTGTATGTTTAATACCAAAGCCAAAACCAAAGGCAACTAAGTGAAAAACTTGATGTAAACAAAAACGGTTTAGCACTTGCACTGAAAATTGACCAGAAAAGTATCTCTATTGGTCTCGAGTTTTGGGTATCAAATCAAGTCATAGCAAGCCCATTTTTGGATATGTTCTAGTTTAACATATCCCCTACAACTCGTATAAAGAGTGCTAGGGGTAGTTGTTTGAAAAAAGTTACAGAGATAGGCCATTTTGTACAATAGGCTCTGTCAGCAACCAAACCCTCAGCAGAACCGGCTTTAACAGAGTGTTTGAAATGGGTTTGAGGGATATTCCCGACGTATCTAGGTCTAATTTTTGGACAAAAAGTATTTCAATATGTTATCTACAATATTCATGTAGACCATATTTGGATTCTGTCACTAAAAATGGGGGGGTTTTGGCTATGCATAAATATGTGATAGAAGTGTCTTTGAAAGGCTGAACTACGACAAAGCCTTTCACAGCGGTTTTGACCTATCAACTCTCAATAATTTGGGCTCATATTTGGTGGGTACTTAGATATGCATGTTATCTACAACGTTTATGTTTTGGTCAAAGCTCTGAACGCTTTAAGAAACATGGTGTTTAGGTCTGCATTGTTGGCTGGTCTGAAACTGACACACTTTGGTAGAATTGCAATATCTCGAGTTCTACTCACTCAAATGAATTCAAACTAATTTTGAATGGAAGATAACACAAACACCTAGGTCTGGACATAAATAATACACTTAGATGATATTCCTACACTTAGTTATGATGTTCCAAAGATCAGGCAGAAAGCTTAAATTGCTCACAACTCAGGCCTATCTTGGTTCTAGCCTCTTAATATCATGTGTGTAAGTTTTTGAGAAGTTCTTTCTATTCTATTTGCATCTTTGAGTTCGGGTTATTACAATCTACCCTCCTTTAAGAAATTTTGTCTTCAAAATTTACATACCTTGCTCGAAGAGACGTGGATATTTCTTATGATAAAGCTTTAAGGACAATTCAAACTAATAGGTTCTGACACACGACCCTATTCAACAATTCAAAATGCCATTATATACTAACACTCACCCTTAAAAGGAAACAACAACTTAAAGCCTTTGAAGACCAACCCTCACCTTTACCAGGCTTCGCACAATACCTTTGTAGGACTTACACACACACCCTTACCAGGCTTACACACACCCTCACAGGGTAAAACTCTTTTAGATTAATCACCCCCTTCCATGGTGGTATCGTTAAGAACACACGATCCCCCACTACAAACTCCAGGTCGCGTCTTCAATTATCTGCATAACTCTTCTGCTTGTCTTGAGATTTCTTCAATCTCTCTCGGATCAACTTAATCTTATCAGTTGTAATTTAAACTATCTCAGGTCCAAACAAGTTCCTCTCTCCTACTTCTTCCCAACAAATTGGCCTTTGACAATTTTGCAGGATAATGCTTCGTAAGGGGTCATCCCTATAATTGACTGAAAACTATTGCTATATGTGAACTCGATCAGCGACAAATATTCCTCCCAGCTTCCAGCAAAGTCTAGAACACATGCTCTAAGCATATCTTTTAAGGTTTGAATTGTCCTCTCCGATTGACCATCAGTCAACGGATGAAAAGCCATGCTAAACTTCAGAGTAGTCCCCAATGCTTCTTGTAAGCTTGGCCAAAGACTAGATAAAAATGTGGGTTTCTGTCCGATACTATAGAAACTGGTACTCCGTGTTGCCTAACGATCTCATCAATATAAAGCCGTGTAAATCGACCCACAGAAAATGTCATCTTTATTGGTAGGTAGTGAGCTGACTTCGTCAACCTATCCATAATTACCCAAATAGAATCATTCCTCTTGGGTGTTTGAGGGAGTCCACCTACGAAATTCATGGTAATATGTTCCCACTTCCACTCAGGTACATGTAATGGTTATAGTAATCCTACCAACTTCTGGTGTTCAATCTTAACTTGTTAGCATACTAAACATCTTGTCATGAAATTCGCTACGTCCTTCTTCATCCCACTCCACCATTATCTTTCCTTTAAATCTCTATATAACTTCGTACTTCCCGGGTGCATGGTGTATGTTGAGTTATGCATTTCATCAAAGATCTGCCTCCTTAACTCCCCATTATTGGGCACAAACAATCTGTGATCGAACACAATACGTCATCTCGAACTTCAAAATTTGTCTTCCCTTTAGCTGATGCTTCCGCCCTTATCATGTCTACTTGATTATCCGCCAATTGAGCAACTCGAATTTAATCTAATAAGGTTGGTTTTATGCTCAAAGTTGCTAATAGTCCTCTATTCCTTCCTATAGCAAGATGGGTTCTAAGCATTCGCATTTTAGAAAAAGCACCAGCTCATACCGCTCGTAGATGTGCTATTTTTCCCAATAATTTTTGACTTAGGGCATCCGCCACGACATTAACCTTCCCCGGATGATAGTGAATCGTGCAGTTATAATCCTTAATTAACTCCACCCATCTCCTTTACCTCAAGTTCAGCTCTTTCTAGGTGAAAGTACACTTCAAACTCTAATAATCCATACATATCTCAGAAGGGACATCGTACAAATAATGTCTCCATATCTTGAGCGCGAAGACGATTACTACTAACTCTAAATCATGGGTAGGGTAATTCTTCTCATGAGGTTTTAATTGTTTGGACGCATAGACGATAACCTTCCCATGTTGAATCAAAACGCAACCTAAATCTTGGTGTGATGCACCACTATAAATAATAAAGCCCTCGTTGGCTGACTAAAGGGTAAGCACAGGTGCTGACACCAGTTTAGACTTCAACTCTTGAAAACTTCGTTCGCATATGTCGGATCATTTAAACTTAGCATTTTTCTAATTCAACCGAGTTACGGGTTTCACAATCAGTGAAAAGTCCCAAATAAAATGTTGGTAATAACCAGCTAACCTCAAAAAACTTCGTATCTCTACCACTCTAATTGGCCTTTTCCAATTAACTACTGCTTCCACTTTTGTTAGGTCCACTTGAATTCCTTCTCCGGATATAACATGACCCAAAAATACCACCCGATCCAACCAAAACTCACACTTACCAAATTTTGTGTGCAGCTTGTGTTTCCTCATCACTCCGAGAGTATACCCGAATGTTGTCTATGAACACAGTTACGAATTGGTCTAGAAAACTTCTAAACACTTGATCCAGCAGGTCCATAAACACAACAGGCGCATTTGTTAACGCGAAAGGCATCACAATAAATTTGTAATGCTCGTAAGGACTCCTAAAGGCAGTTTTAGGTACATCTGACTCCCACACTTTCAATTGATGGTATTCTAACCTCAAGTCTATTTTTGAGATCACTCTGGCTCCTTGCAGCTGGTCGAACAGGTTATTTATCTTAAGCAAAGGAAACTTGTTCTTAACAGTCACCCTATTCAATTTACGATAGTCGATACGCATCCTAAGTGTTCCATCCTTCTTTTTCACAAACAGTATAGGTGCTCCCCATGGTGAGACATTAGGTCGGATGAATCATTTTTCTAATAACTCCTATAATTGTTTCTTCAACTCTAGTACCTCAGCAGGTGACATTCTATAGGGAGGAATAGGTATGGGCATTGTGCCTGGGTAGAGATTAACTGTAAACTCCACTTCTCGGTCTGGGGATAATCCTAGTCAATCATCTAATAAAATGTTTGGAAACTCACAAATCACTGGTACGTCTTTTCTTCCATCTCTACGTCCATCACATGTGCCAAAAACCCCCTGGAAACCCCTCTTCAACATCTTTGAAACCTTAATGGCTGACACGATATGGATAGGTGTTCTACTCTTGTCCCCTTGGAAAATGAATTCCTCCTCCCCGGGTATCCCAAATATTACTCTTTTCCTAAAATAGTCTAGCGATGCATGGTAAGATGACAACCAGTCTATCCCAAGAATCAAGTCAAACTCAGACATAACTAAAGGTATCAAATCTATCAACATCTCCATATATTATATCCTCAACACACAATCTTTACGCACACTTTTAATTACCACTCTAGCCTTATGACCATCAAGGCTAATACCGCCACTTGAACCTAATGCGTCACTAGGGCTAAATATACCACATAGACTAAACGCTCCGCAGGTATATGCTTACCCATATGAACCGAAACACAACCCTCGTCATAACACAATATACATTTGTATTTTTCCTTCACATACGTACCACTCACCCAACAATCCTTTAATCGAACAGCACTAGCTCCTGATTCTAAAATCTCTTACCATCATCACGCAATCCCTTCACTCATGCTCTGCTACATAACCGAACCAAAAACTACTTTCGCATTTTAACTATTTCATCTTACCTGCATTTTACCAAGGCACTTGATTCATTCAAGGCCAATTACAAAAAGCATACCCATTAATTCGTATAGTCTCACTTACACATCCACTATTCTCATCCAAATACTTATTCCTTCAACGTACTCACACTAAGTAGCTACGCAACTCCACCGGAAACAACAGAGTTATATCACTCAGCAACTTCTTATACATAGAGTCCACACATTTCCATGAGAAAATTTCTTCTCTATATAAGCAACATTTATGCACCAATCTAAGCAAGCTTTCCCTAACGAGTCACATCGCAAAAGTTTTTCGAAAATAACTTCCTAGCGACTCACATCGATACCACAACAGAAACAGAATACCAACTCCATAAGAGTTACATAGTCCAGACGTCAATACGAATATAAATCGGTACTTAAGAACCTACCACATGAACAACTCGATCTGTCTTAAAATACGCACTCCACCCTTCAACCAATTTTTAACGTCAGCGAGACTAACTGTTTCCACAAACTCCTTGGTACCTAAATCCTTAAATTGTTTAACTAAAGAGTTATCAGTCCTTCTGGCCCACATTGTAATTCATCTTGCGTTATGTTTACCCATCTTCCGTAGTTGTTCATCTCGAGAACCATCGTCCTTGTTCTAATAAGAAAACTTAGTCCCTTCTTAAACCTTCTACACCTTGTCTCCTCATCAAATAAAAGCTGGGTGGCATATCATGACAACTCTGTAAAATTCATCTCGAGTTTTACAACAGTCATCCTTGCTCCAAGTCGATGAATTCTTTCTCCTTCTCATGCTTATAGTTTATGACCTTGTACTGCTCGACGAACGCTTTCTCAAAACGATCCCAAGTGATTCTCTGGGGTATGGGAGGTTCAACTCCTAGCACCAGTATCTTCAGTAATCGCTTCGTGGCTTCCCACCAGTGGTATGCTTCTCTCCTAAACATAAAAGCTACGAGATCAATCCTATTATCTGCATATACCCCCAACCTATTCAGAATACACACGGCATCTTTCAACCAATTTTTTGCTTATGGGGCTAAGGGTTCCTGTGAATTCCTTTGCACCCAGATCCTTAAATTGTTTGATTAAGGAGTTACTGTTCCTCTCAGCTTGCATTGTGATCCAATTCGCGTTCTGTTCGGTTAGTCTTACGATTGCCTCCAGCATCCTAGCGGTTGGGTTCGATTTTACTGGTCCCACTTGCAGATATTCTTCTTGTTGTGCCTCATTATACTGGTTTGGATTGAATGATGCTCCGTCTGAGTTTCTCCATGCTTCTTCCTATTGTCGAGAAGCTATGACTTAGGATTCGAAACAAGAGTCTAACTTATAAACATAAGGATAAGAACAAACTATCTACAAAAGGTTTTAACGACACAAGGGTCGTCTCCCTTAATTTGATAACTTACTTTGACTTCTCAAAATGACAGCAACACAAGACCCCTCCCAAGTTATCTCTTCAATCTGATAACTTGTTTAGACTTCCAATTTAGACCTTGTGCTTACAAAATGCATTTCCCAAATGGACCTCGAAGCTAGTCAGTCAGATGCCCGAAGGCAAAGATATGACAACCCCAGGCCTAAACCACTCTTCTCAATAAACTGCGAGATGACACACTTAACCTACAGTCCACCATAAACCACACTCTAACAAGTCTACATAACCTAGGGCTCTGATACCAAATTGTAACACCCCATTCCCGCAAAGCACCAAACTTGTATTGAGGGATTTGATCCTGCCGCAGACCAGTAACTAAAGAGAAAGATAAAAGATATTGGTATTAGGAGTCCAAACAAGAACTTCTAAGGAATCACAAACCTTAATGTCAAAAGGGGTAAACATGAGTCACTAGGGATTCGCCATCCCAAGGGCATACATTACTTCCAAAACATCAAAGATCTTCAGGTCTTATACATGAAGCTTTGCCAAAACTAAAAACTAAATGAAAGAAGATTGGACCAAAACAATTCCCAACACCAAATCCAAAACTTCCCGACGACGCCTATGGTGGACCAGTTCCTAGCCGTTCCTGTTACCTGCAATCACAGAAGTTATAGAAGAGCGCACTTAGCATTATTATAAACAAAAAAAGATAGTTACTTAGTTAAGGATAACAAAAAACTCTTTTTAAGAATAGTTCATCACATTTTTCAAAAAAACATAAAAACTGATGTATTTGCTTGAACATGAAAATAACGTAGATTATACAAAACCTTCGCAGTACGACAAACAGAATATGTTGCTGACTCAACCGTCACAATTTTAATTGAATAACAACTTTCTCAAAACAAGATTCAAACCCCAACAATGTCTAAGTAGTTGTCAACCTCACGATCGGGAGTTTCGACGGTACCGTAACCTCAATTCGCAATGCACAGATAGCAACGTGATGGAATGAGGGCCACTCTCTACCAAGTATGAGTGGTATGTGCTAAAACCTAGGACTCAACCCAAAAGCCTTTAAGGCAAAAACCCCCGCTAAACGAGAAATCTCCCCTATAGGAACAAATGAAAAACCCATAGTTGGATAACCTCCCTCACAACGGGATATAAAGGGCCCAAAACCCTTGTAACTTAGCACTTCTGAAACAACAACAACACAGCATTGACAATTTGTTTTATAATATCATCATGCTTGCTCAAAATATCATGAATATAACACTTAAATTAAAACATCATGGCTTTTGAAAATAACAGGTTCTTGCAATCATCAAAACTGGTCATAGTTCAAAACATGCGCTTCAAAGCATTTTCAAGCATCATTTACATAACTCAAGTTCAAGATAATGGCTAAGCAATCTCACCTTGTATTATATGTGTATGAACCGAGCCTTTATCAACGAGCTAAACTTACTCCTTAGATAACAAAACTTCCATGCCTAGCAAGCAAACATGGCTTAAGCGTCAATATAGAGTTCTACCCTTCTTAGAATGTGAAGTACTAAAATAATTTGGATCGTTGAATGTTCAAATTGCTCAAATTGCTTAAAACTCAGGCCTATCTTGGTTCTAGCCTCTTAGTGTCATGTGTGTAAGTTTTCGGCCCATCTTCTTTGTATACATGTGTTGAACTTCAATATACCAATGTTCCAGAGCTTACATAAGTCATGGAACCCATGAAAAACCTTATACCAACTCACAAATTCAACATTCATACCCAGCAGTCCTAAAAATCCAACCATGACTCCTTTATTTTTGAGTTTTGATTCTTGATCTTAAATTTGTGTTTGAAAATGATGAAAAAGGTGTTTGATATGTATAAAACTAGATGTATTAGAGTCTTACTTACCTTGTTAGAAGTTGTTTCTTTGTGGTAAAAAATCTTGGACATAGCTTTTAGGCTCCATGGATCCACGTAGCTCCATGCTTCTTCCTTCTCTCTTTGTTCTTCCTTTCTTTCTTCTTCTTCTTTTCTTCTTCCTTTCTTTCTCTCTCTTCTTTCCTCTCTATGGCCGAACAACAAGAGAAATGGGGTGGGTTGGGTCCCTTTTTATAACCAAAGTTAGTGGAGGAGGCTTACCTAGAAAGCTTCCTTAACCATGGGTTAACTAACCTAACCTTAGTTTCTTTATACTAACTTGAGTCTGCAAAACTTGGCCACCAAGTTTGGCACATATTCCTAGGTCTAGCCACTTGACCTTAGTTTCTTTATACCAACTTGAGTTTGTAAAACTTGGCCACCAAGTTTGGCACATATTCCTAGGTCTAGGCACTTGAGTATAT